>CM069447.1:63196145-63275636 GCA_035610835.1 Ophiura sarsii | reverse complement strand
GTCATACATGTAGAGCAAAATATCATACTTATCACAAAACTTAGAACCTGCTATCTCTCGACATGCAATTTTTAAAATTCGCGGCAATCGAAAGTCACGGTGTCGATGACATCATGGTTATTGGTGTTCCAATTTTCGCAAGTGCATTTTATAAGTTATTACTATCTGAGACTAATAGGTATATATGACTTCATCGACACTAGGACTTTCGATCGCAGCGAATTTTAAAAATTGCATGTTTATGTCATACATGTAGGTATGATGTTTTGTTCTAAATAACTACGCAGTTTGGCTCAATAATTATTTTTCTAACATAAAATGCACAATGTTGTGCTTGCGGGACCCCCCCCCCCCCTTAAAAAAGGGGAGGCCTCTTTAAATTGTTTTTATTTCATGGTTCTTAGGAGTTGGTCACCACGAAACTTGCTTAAAATGCTTATTATTAAAGAAGGAAGCAAAACTGTTACAAACATCTCAAATCTAAAACACCTGAACAAAAAAGTTATGAATGAAATAAAGAAGAAAAAAGAGAAAAGAAAGCACAAAAAGTAGCGGAAAAGTAGATGCTAAACATGGTTTTATTTAATTTTGCCTTAATTCATTTCAGATTTGAATAGATTATATTGCAAACTATGTATTAAACTTGAACATTTATTGTTCATTTGTACTTCACAATCAATATTCAACTTGGTCTGTATCCTTGACTGTCCTGTACACAAAGTTGCCTGGGTTTTGAAATTCAAGCCTCACAATTCTCGCCAGTTTAGACCGGATTTAATAATACCCATGCTCATCCAACAAACCTCTGAAATGGAATCGTGTCCCTTTAATAGGGACGCACCATTAGATTTTCAGGGGGGCAGTAGGAAGTTTGGTTTGGGGGACGTCGTAAGGTGGGGATTTTTTATTTTGCGCCGCCTTTGGCGGCGGCGATTTTGTTGTTGAATGTATTCATTCATATTGAGTTGGGTGGGGTAGAATTTTTTTTTTTTACTCATCTGCATCAGGGGGGAATTTTTTTTGTTGCCTGCATAGAGGGGGAAAAAAAATTCTGAAAACTTCCTACCCCCCCCCCCCCCCCCCCCGAAAATCTAATGGTGCGTCCCTTAACCCTCGACTCTGAAGGCATGCATATTTTGTTGGAGAATAAAACTATAAAGGTCCACTTCTACCAGTTCACCCTGGGTGAACTAGCTTACACCTGCTCATTTCGTGACAGATGATAATATGAGAGTTAAGATGGAGAAATCTCAACCTTGAGATACTCCCAAAGGATCTGGCTGGTAAGAGTGGACCTGAGGGTTTCTTTAAAAAGGGGAAATTAAATCCCATCACCATCACCATACTTGCGAGAGGTGAGCACTTTGAAGCTGGAGTATCTTAGATGCCCTTAAGCTCCCTGTCAAACTCATTTATTTTGATTTCTACTACAAGGGATCATCTTAGAATGTCTTTGTTTACATATTGACATTGACCCCTTGGCATTGGCATGTATCAGCACTCTGTACACCTAGGTAATACTGAGATCCTTATCAACATAAATGAAAGCGATTGCATCTAAGTTTCTAATCTATAGAAGTTTTGTGTAAACTTTTGGTGCAGTATTTACTTTATAGTTGGTTTAGTTTCCTTTATAGACAAATCCACACACACAGAAAGAAAAAAGTTCAATGTTGTCGAGTAATTTTTTTAAAATCAAAAATATGAAATATAAAATCTAGCCGCACTTCCAATTTGTTTCTATACATGTAGACCATTTGTATCAGGTGGGCCATTGGATACAGATTAAATTCAACAAATATGTCACAAAAGCTGGCTAATAAGGCTATATTAAACAAATATTTTGTCTCAAAGCTCCCGCGTGCGTTAGTTAATTGATGCACGTTAGATTTTCATAAAAGTTTTTTTTTTTCTTCAAAAAAAATAAAAAATCACTAAGTTTCACAGATTTTTCAGATTTTCATTGATCACATCATTTTAAATACAAAAGGTCACTTTTACAAGGATTTCAATATTTTATATTTAAAAAAAGAAATAAAAAAACGCATTAGGTTTTGAAAAACTGAAGAGCTTTGATACAAAAGATTTTTTTAATATAGCCTAACTGGTAAAGTAGACATCTTTCCCAGACTCTTTATTTTTGGCCGATTTACAAAATAGTTTTGGAATTTTGACAGCTTTCAGATATTTCCTTTAGTTTGACTGACAATCACTACTACATGTACATGTATTAGGATAGGCATTGGGCTATTCGATTTGAAATCCATACACCCCCTTTTGGAAGACATTACCTTTAATCTTCCCAATGTAGGGGAGTGTGAATTTCAAATGGGGTTACCTGTATGGGTGACTCCATTTGTAGTCTACACTCCCTGTGTGGAAGAAGATCATGTCTTCAATAGGGGGCGTATGCGTTTATAAGGAATAGCGGAATAGCCCATATTATATTCTATGCCATGGTCTGAAGGAAATAAAAAAGCTATGTGGAAATCAGTAAATGTTTCTATTCGTTTTGACAGGAGTTTTGGTTTCAAAGCCACAGCTACGAACTATTGAAAACAGAGTTCAGTCTGTATCGTTAGCATTTATATTTAACACCTTTAGTTCAGTCAGTTCCAAATTGGCAAAACCTGTTTAAAGCAGCGAATGAACTCAGAAGAGCGTCGCGGGCAAAACGCTCGCATGGCGCAATATGGCACAATGTCGCAGTGTCATTGTATGAGTGACGCTTGCATATTCCAAAATCATGCAGACACGCGGATTACTTTTGCACATGGATAGATTAAACCCGAATATTTCTCGCCAATTTGGAACTGATTAAAGGTAGATGTTCCGATTTTCAACTTGAAGTTTTCTATTCTACATGAAAGGTCATCCTTAAAAGAGTTGTATTCCAAAGTTTGAGTTGCATAACTCTAATGGTTCTTATTTTAGATGCACAAAGATGCCGTGAAATGTGCCCATTGAGTTGTACACAAACTAATTAATTGGTGGTTAATCACCTTTTGCGGTAATTCGATGTTATTTCACCGATTTCTTCGTAATCATACTGATTTGGACCGTCAAATTTTAGTATGTTAATCAGAAAAATATGATCTTTCATATGATATGAAAATCTCCATATGTTTGAGAAAAATCTGTGTTATGAAAATGTGATCGGGTCATATACCTTTAAACTAGTTTATCATGACTAAGACCCGTGTCTAAATGATTAAATTTACTTTGTGCATAACATGCACAATAAGAATAGAGCTCATTTTCAATGCAGAAGGAAATTGAAAGCCAAAGTATTCAACTTCAACAATCTATTATCCACCGAAAGCCAAAGTATCCGACTACAACAATCAATTATCCATCGCTACCTTTTAGCAGCTAATGAAGCATACACCTTCCACTGTTGGCCTCGTTCTTTGCCTGAAGTTTCTCATCTCAAATTTCCCTTTAATTTGAGCATCTATTTTAAAGGGGACTGAACTCAATGAATAGACTTATAATTCACAGTTCAACAAAAATAAGGTCCCCTTTATATTATGCCTGATATTTTTAAAATGAGTTACTCCATCAAAAAGATTTTTTGGCACACATAATGTACTAGTACGAGTTCACAGCAATACTAGAACTATTAGTATTACTATGCATACGCAGGTGTTGTTGTAATGCTTGAATGAGCACACATTGATTGGAGGAATACCTCAATTCAAAAATTGCTAAATGATGTATTGAAGCATAGATTTTACACCTATGATTGAAGGGGGATGGTTAAGCAGCTTGAACCAGGGCCTTTGCTTGAACACTGCACAGGTACTGCTTGAATGAGCACAGGCGATATTGAACTTTTAGCAACTGTTGAAATGAGGTATTCCTCCATTCAATGAGTGGTCATTCAAGCAATACAAATGTGTAGTTATACTTCTACACAAAATAAATATGTTCATGTGTTTTTATTTTCGCGGTAGTAGCTCGATAGCTGCTTGGAGTGGCTTTGTCCACATTTACAGTACATATAGCGCAAAAATGTCCACTTTTACGCTTTCAGGAAGTTCTAATTCGGCAGCATGTCAGTGAATGGATACAGCCGTCAATTAAATTGTGCTCATCACCCACACCGTTTCAAAACACTTAATTGATTCTACGACTTTATACATTTATTTTGTCGGTGATAGAGACCTGTGACAATGATACTGACCATAATACATACAAGTAACCGACAATAACATACAACAGTCGCCTTCAATATTGTTGGCCAGTTTGCGAGGTGCGTTGAGTGCCCTAAGCTGTATAGTGCGTGACAACTGTATCCAATAATAATGTGTAATTGGGGAGAATCACAATTTGCATCAAATTCAAATATCCCAGTTCGTGAACACCGGGTTACTGCACTCACTCACGGTCAGGGGACCCACTTGAGCTACATTGGGGATTGGGGGATATATATGTCCCGGTGGGGGGGAGGGGGGGGGGGGGGGGGGGGGGGGGGTGGCGGTCTAATAATAAATTGAGCATTGTGATTTTGGGTGTCCATATGTGTATGTATATCCTGTGGAGCAGGGCTCAAAATAAGAAATAGGGCATGCAATTTAAGGCAATTTGAAAGGGGCGCCAACTTTCTCCAAGGCAATTATTTACTTTTTAATGGAGTGAAAATAGTCAGAATCAGAAATTGAGGGCGTCAAGGCAACAAGGTGGGGCATCCAAGGCAATTGCTTCCGATCCTTCAATTAATTTAAGCCCTGCTATGGAGAATATGCAATTAGTGTTTTAAACCAGAGGGGGTGAGTACTGTGTAATTGGCGAGATTCATGATTCTTATCAAATTTAAATAAACCCACCCAACAGATGATGCCAGATTTCTTTGCCAAGACTTAAATCAATTAGGCATCTCTGTAACCAACTTGGAAACAAGGTCTAATTTGCCAATTTTTAAAATGTACATGAACTGGCTGATTATCTATCCCCCTCCAAGTAGGGTCGGTCATTAGGATTATTTTATTATACAGTATATCTTTTTTAATTTTAATTTTTTTTATAAATCACATTCAAAAGATTTAATTGACATTAAAACATTTGCTGAATAAGATATGAATTTAGAAGAGTAATCGATATATTTTGTATGTATTTCTAGAAGGCGCGTTCGTACTCCTGTTGTTGCGCATCGGCGGAAGCAACACTTAGTATTATTAGGCCAATGGTTTTTAACAATTTCAACGTAACAACCTTGCCAAATAATATCCTATTCAAATTAAATGATTAGCAAGAGTGGGTGCTACAAATACAAATTAAAATTTCATTAATTAAAATATAGCCTTCAATGTCATCAAATGATTGACATTATTTTATGTAAATGCCCTACCATAGGACTATAATGTTAAAGTAAAAAATATTGTTGTGAAAAAAAGATAATGCTGACTTTTTATGTCAAAATTGACAGTGTTTTTAATTAATTTAATTTATTCAATATTGTAAGAACGGGCTGAATAAAAGAAAGTGGGGCAATTTTGAAAACAAAATAGCCTGAAGGTAAAAGCCTAAAATTCTGTGCAACCACCACAAGGGGTGCACAGTTAAAAAACAAATGATAAAAACCTAACCCCAAGGCGTATTTTGGGGATTAAAACTATCCGGGGGCGGGGGGGGGGGGGGGGGGGGGGGGGGGAATGGGTTAGATTAGGGGGGAGAATCTGGCTGCGCCAGTCACCTGTGTAGAAGTTCTGCTCTGTCTAATCCTGCCACGGAGTCAGCTATGATGATCTTAAAGCTGGCCTCCAGTTCACCATAGATGACTGGTCAATACATGTACACCTGTTTACTTGGTGACAGACAGTACAGAGTTATAAGTGGAGAAATTGTAACCATGTTAAATCACAAGAGACCTGGATATGGCTAGAAACCCAGAGTCATAGCTCACCTTTAAGATTGTCTTGGTGTGAGAGTGCCTCTTTTTAGCTGATTTCCCCTTTTTTCCATTTTTCTAGTGCCAAAATGTCAGCTTTTTATTTTAATTCCAGCCCATATATGGCATTTCAACCCCAATTTTACTCTGTTTTTCCTTGTGTTTGTCTGTTTTCCTCTTCTTTTTTTGTGGCCTCTCACACCCGTCTTCAGCATATGATAGCCTGCCTGATCGTATCACAAGATAGATTAGGAAGGCGCGCTCAATACCAGGACCTAAAAGCATTGTAGTACTCACGGATGTTTTAGGGTTAATTACTAACTAATACAAATGACAATTCCTTATCTATTGTCAGTGAGTGAGAAACACTGAATAGCAAACAGTTAGTTGAGTGTATACAATGAAAGAATAGGTTTGTTTTACTTCCCCATGGCCTACAAATTCAATTAATTCTCTTTATAGTAACGTCAGTATGGTATAATGGCCAACGAAGAATAATCACCAGTCATAACAATCGCCAATGGAAACTATTCCTTCCTGTTGGTTTAATATCCATTGTACGGGTCACTGTTGTTCTAATTTGACCTAATTGTAATACAAAATAGGCCTTACACAATTACCAAGTACTTAATGGTAGGAATTACAATCTGGCAAGTCTCCAAAATGCAGCGTACGATTTACCCAGTGTCACGTCGCTAAATGCTCCACACTTTGCAGAATTTGCTATACAATCTACATGTAATAGTGTACATGTATAGCAGTTTTATATGCATTTCAATGTAACAGTTTATCATTTTTAACGAGCGGTTGGAATTTGACAACAATTTGCTACACCAATTTTTTCACATAAATCGATCACTGTGTAATGTATGTAAGTGTGTCATAATGCTATGGACATAATTCCAACAATGTGTACGTACCCGGGGGGGGGGGGGGGGGGGCGGTGTTCTTTCGCCAAAATCGTACGTGGATGTGCCTCCCGGACATCAAAAATGTGACTTTCTCTATACCTATTTTTTGGCCAATCAATATACCAATTTTGTTAGAAAAGCACCCAATTTTGCACAAATTGGGCGTTTTTTACCAAAAATGCCTCAAAAAACACCCAATTTATGACAATTGGGCGCTTTGGTGTGTGATGAAAACCACCCCATCGCTATACCAATTTTTGCGAAAAGGCACCCCAAAAGGTAGGCACATATACGTATACCATATCAATGTGAGAACCCCCCCCCCCCGGGGTACGTACTTGTGTGCGTGCTTACATATGTGTACACTGTATGGTGTATGATTGATACTGTAGGCTATGAGCATACGCGAGTAAACCTAGGATTGGAAGTGCGTACTGGGCGCTTTAAAAAAATGACCACACATCAATTGTGAAATTGTCACGCACAATACATGCATACATGTATGTAGTTGTTCGCAAATTCTTGCATCTGGCCACAGCTCCGCAAACAACAACAAAACATGCTCGCGTGAAATACATGAAGCTTGAATTTCGTCCATAGCATTATGAACGTGACTATTTGATCCATTCCACTGTAAGGTACGGTAAAGATGATCCAATGAGGGGCATCTGATTTGACCCATAACCTCACCATGCTGCAGGGCTCAAAATACACGTACATGTAGGGGGTGAAGGGCGATTAGCCCCCAGGCCCAGTTATCACAAAATAGCCCTCTGAGAAAATGTTGGTAAACTAAACTGTACTAAAAGGGCTACTTTTGGCAAAATTTGCTCAAAATATCCCTCAAGTAGCCAGACAAGAATTTTGACCCTGCCATGCTAAATCCAACATAATCCAACAGGTGGACCCCATTCTCCATCTCATTGCGCAATCACGCAAAGAAACATTAATGGGCTCTAATAAGTTATTTTAGGGAGCCTGACTCCCTTAGCCTTTAGTGTGATGCATGATCACCTTTATATCATCATGATATCTCTGATATGTCTAACCATAGGAAGCTTTTGACGAAATCGGATGGCTGATAATAATGCACTTTTTCATGAGGTTCACACATTTGTAGGTCCTAAATCAAAATCAAAAGATTTGATAAAACAGTTCAGCAATGTTCACTTTAGTGCCCTGAATGAACAGATAGACGGGTGACAGCAATGTTTAAAAACAAAAACAACAGTGGCTGGTTGAGGGGCTGGACTGTCGGTACATGCTTGAGCAGGCTAGGAAATAAGGACCACAGGACCAGGGGCCACTTTTAGAAAAAAAAACGGCCCCTGGTTCACTGGGTTTTGTCATGAACCAGGGGCCGTTTTGGTGGAACCAGGGGCCGTTTAAAAAAAAGGTGTGGCCGTTCATGATGAGTTATCCCAAGAAATTTCTCTTACGTGACTATGGGCGTATAAACAGGACCCGTATCAATCCCGCTCTCCGTGAACACACTGGGAGTAGAGCTCAGCAGACCCGCTATAACCTGCATAGTGCATACAACCAAGTCCAGCGTCGAAAGCGGAGTTGCATCTCGAAATGCGACACATTTTTGAAGATTTGCAATGCCTATTGCACAAATATGTTGCAAATACTGACGCAAACATATTCCCTACTTGATATGTGATCACGTACCATCAAAGTCAAACCAACAAATATAGATTTTCATCTTCAATTAACTAGAAAAAGTGTGATAAATCTAGATGTATCGGAAGTTATCGGAAGTTAATATTTCGTTTTCGTCAGAGTCAAAATCCCCATTGCTTTACACGTAATTGCGCAGAATTTTTTCCGTCGGTTTAAAATTGGTTCAAAATGGCGGATTTCTGCGCAGGTTGAAGATCACATTTGATGCTAGTCTCTTGGAATAAAACTAGTGGTGCACCACGGACACAAGGAATCATAACAAAATGGCGCGCGATCGTAAGAAGATGTAAACAATTATGAATTCCTTCGTGTCAAACCAGGTCTGACAACGGGCGCCAAAATGGAGAAATTATAGGCGCCCGTACTCTTCATTTTTTGCCAATACGGGCGCCTTTTGCCGTCCGACGGGCGCTGAACGGCGCCTGTCGCCCGCTTATTTCCTAGGTTGTGCTTGAGGAAACAGCATATGACCACAACACTGTCCACTATGCTTTCTTGCCCTTTATTCTGCTTTGGCGCGAGTTTTAAAAGCATGGGTCCTAAACAAAACAGGATGCGCGCGCACACTGCCGGGCAAAGAACAATGGCAACTGCCAGTTGTCACCCCATGTATAGCTACTGAATCTATTCAACAATAAGCTCACTAGGAAACAGCATATGACCACAACACTGTCCACTATGCTTTCTTGCCCTTTATTCTGCTTTGCCGGGCAAAGAACAATGGCAACTGCCTGGCAAATATTTGGTATGATGTCACCTGTCAGTTGTCACCCCATGTATAGCTACTGAATCTATTCAACAATAAGCTCACATGTAAGCAGCTTACTCCACACTCCACAGCTCTATTGTGCAAAGTGATGTCACTACTGTTTTTTACAGAAGTAAATAATGCTAACAGATTGCATTTTGTTAATTACAGTAGTACTTTATAATCATCCAAAAAGATTTGGGCATTATTAACCCTAACCCCCGAGGCACCTTTTCCAAAGAATTTTTTTCGCGGCCAAATAGCGAGGGGAAAAAGTGCCCCCACTCCCCCGGGGCTCGAACCCTGGACCTCTGGGTTCAGAGGCAGACGATCTACCGCTAGGCCACGGGGGAAACCATACATATGGCGGATACCCTGGGGCCATTATTTCATCGAAAAACTGCCGAGCCGGGTGACACAAGCACACCGCATCGTAGTAATTCGTAGTACTCAAGAGTGTTAGGGTTAAGCAAGTCATTAACCCTAAACCTTCCTAGACAGTAGACACTACCATTCGCTACGGCCAAAAACAATGTCCACACGCATGCTACGCACATTGATTCCATGACGTCATCGTCCGAACTGATTTGGGTACGAAATCGCTGCCCGGTAAATGGAAGAAGCAGCACATGTGGTTTAGACATTTCTTAAACAAAATGGGTCGGTCGGGCAGGGTTTCTTTTTGTTCATCGCCTACGCCTATGCAGGCATGATATTCATATCAGGTGAACAAATCTGAAATTCCTTGAAATATTTAAAAACACCAGACTATTGTGCTAAATTGCAAATTTAAATAAATGCAAATTTAGGCAAAAATATCTACATTTGAGAGTTAAAAAAATTCTACTTTCCAATTTTTATTTACAAAATATCATGCCTATTGCCTGTGTGCCAAAATTTCTGGGAAAAGTCAGGACAGGAGCTTTTACAGATTCTCCATTTTCCTCCTGAAAATATTGAATTGTGAATTTGTTGTATGTGGCTTGCCACAATATTCTCCTACATAACAATAACGCTTGCATGTAATGGGCTGGCCCCATTACTGGGCAGGAAGTTGTTTACTACTACAACGTACAGCGTTAACGATGATACACAATTTCACGATATAGATTTAATGGGCAATTAGCAGAAGGACAATTTGTGCTAAGATTCTACATGCACATGTTTAAATTAACCTTTACCGGAAGCACTCTCAGTCTGTGACGTAAACATGTACGTATACATGTACATGTACACACACCAAATAATTATGTAGATAATTAATTTGTAGTGCTACATGTACAAACAGATGACTGAATTTTGTCATTTAGGCGACAGGGGGGAAAACCTGTTCAGGCCAGACCGACCTATTTTTTCCCCAAATTTTCAATTATAAAAAATGTTGGACATTTTTTTTGAAAATTATAGGAAAATGTTGAGGTTTTTTGTGTGAAAACATTTGGAAATGTTGTGAATTTTTTGTTGTTGTTGTTGAAAATTCCTGAAAATTGTTTTGCAAACGCCCCCCCCCCCCCAAAAAAAAAAAACACACACACCTACCAACTGACACCAACTGACCCTACCTGAGTGAGAGGTCCGTCTGCCTGTAGGACAGGACTTTGGGTTTTTTGCCGCCATACTGGGATTTTTTTTTGTAATTGTGTGATTCTTTTGTTATATTAAAGGGCTTTGGGTTTCTCTGACTAACTAAAGTAAGGCGCTCTAAAAGTTTGTGTTATTATTATTATTATCATTATTAATGATTTGTTGTTGAGAGAAATGTGTATCGTTTGGTTTATATTTAAATATTGCTTTGTGGCAATCTCCTGGTGCCCCCCCCCCCCCCATAATACATAATACACAATATCATGCGTTTACCAAGTTGAGTCTAAATGTTCACAATATTGTTAGCAAAATGTTCTTAACTTTTATTCTTTTAAAAGAATCTTAAAAGATTCTTTTGTAATGCCCTGTGTGTTTAATTTGCGTAATATAATGATTCATACCAGTTCATTATAAATTATGAATAGGCATATTGATTGATTGGTATTGATTAGGTAGCCTATTTAATATTAGAATATTATTAGATCTCAACCTACAATCAATACTGTCATATGTATCACACGTTACAGTCAGCAATATTGTCTTTGACTTTGAACAGATTTTAATTAATTTTATTGCACAGTATCAGCATTCAGCACAATGCAAAGAGGAAATGCAGAGTATGCCTTTGAACAATTTAAGGGCGGATTTTCAAAATCTTTGTGAATTTCCAACAAATTTTGACATTTTCAAAAATATTCAATTCAAAAATATTCAATTCAAAAATTTCTAAAATTGTTTATTTTTGGTGGACAAGTTAACTTGGACACCATAGCTTTCAAAAATCAAAAGTGGTTGTAATAAAATGCGAAAATACCGCCAAGTTCAGTTATTCAGTGCGAAATTAATATTTTAATGATATTTTATATTAAATATGTCTATTACCGTAAATAAAATGGTGCTTTAATTGACAATGTAGCCTTTAATAAATAATAAATATCACATTTTAATTTTCGATTTAGTTTATTGAGTGGATAAACCAGAGAGTCACAATGATGTATATATATCCGTTGTAACTCCCCAGAAAGTAATGAGAACGTGTAGTCTAGCGGTTGCGTCCTTCGCTTGCCACCCGGACGACCTGAGGTCAATTCTGCTGGGAGCCACATTTTTTTGGGTATAATACATTGGTACTTTTTGATGTTCCATTATATTAATTACTTACAATATCATTAGTTTGTTTATTAACGAGACTCTTTTTTTTATCTATTAATATTTTTTTATTTTTTTGTTTAATGAATATAAATTATCACGATTTTCTTTTTTTGATTCGGCTGTTGTGTTGTGATGTTCGTGATTTATTTTTACAAAACGATTGACTATTAGTATTAGTATTATAATAATTATCCTGGCACCCCGGGAAATCCAAGTTATTTTGTTGCATTTTTGAATTTGTCATAAATTACGTTTTTCTCGTAATTAATAAACATTGGAATTTAAATTAAATTATAAATTATGATATTTTTTCTTTCAATTTTTTTTCTCCATAAACTTCACCACATATCGCTCACATAACGTCTCGGTGATTTCCTTCCAGAAACAACACACTAGTGATCCTCTTGCCGACTTCCACAAAATTCAACAGATCCATTCCAAGTCTTCTCATCCTTTTGACACTAAAAACACTTGTCCACCCAGTTTTTTAGAAGACCTTGTTTTATTTATTTTTTAAAAATGTGTTTAAAAATTATATAATTCAGCAAAAAATGAGCCGGTCTAACGGGCCCAGTAGAACAGGTTGTTTTTTGTAGCAATAGAAACATTATTCAATTTTACTCATCAACGAGTGAACAATGGAGGAAATTACATTGTTTTACTTCCGGAACACTGCGCTAGCCAAGGCACAATTTATAGTGTAAAAGTAGCTTTTCATGTGTTTTCCTTTTCAGGGTTGATGATGCATGCACTGCCTGGGGTACATGTACATAAATACTTGAATACAATGTACAAATGTAGTATTAAATAATACACCTCCACAGGAGCACACACTTCCTCACCAAGTAATCTATCATTGTGATAATCGTGTAGGGGCCAATTACAGGTGAATTTTAACCCTAACACAGGGTGTGAGAGTTCCTCTTTTTCGCTGATTTCCTCTATTTTTCATTTTTCTTATGCCAAAATTTCAACCTTTTATTCCCTTTTTACCCCATAATTTGTGGCCTCTCACACACTTGCGACACCACTAACCATTAAAAATCATACGGCCAGCAGCACCTGTGTGTGCCGTGCAGGCGCACACAAGGTCTATCCCATGCCGCACGGCAATACCCCCGGGTATAGATAGTCACCGAACATTTGGCCTGGGCAGCCCAGCGCTCGTCGTATGGTAGTTGAGATGAGTCACGTACCTGCCAGTCCGGCGACCCGGGTTCAATGCCCGGGGACCACGGACCAAAAAATGTTGCTCTACCATTTACACCCCTGCATTCTTTGATCCATTGCCACTGTTAGAGGAGTTGGGATTAAATAAAATCTGTATACCAGTATTTTGGTAATCAATTCAAATCTCTATTATACACAAAAAATAATACACTTAACAATATAAACAACAAACAAACACATTTACTCACCAATATTCTGGTAAACCTGTCGTCCAGCTCCACCTTGGTAGGCATTGGAGTCTTCTTCTGCGACATCATGGGATAGCTGTTCCTCCGTCGATTCTTAGTAGTTGTACTCTCCCCATTCCCCATCTTGACCTTTGACCCTTGGCAGATACCATCCACAGATACCAATAATAAACAGAGATTCTTCCAGTAAGCTGCAAGATCGACGGGTCAAACCTAAGGTAGATAGTTTGTATATTCCAGCATATATTCCACACAATGTCTATTAGTAATGCGACTGTATGAGGACTTTGGTTCCTATGTTATCCGATGCTTATTTTGTTATATTCCATACAGCAAGTTTGATTTTCCAGTGATGATTATGGACTTTGAATTGCTATTATTACTGCTATTACTAGTATTAGTCACTGTGCCAATAGTAACACATTTCACAAGCACATGTACATTGAACTTGGCAATTTCAAAATGTGACATAAATTCCAGCTTGAATTCAAAATAAATAAATTACAATTTGAATTTGTAGTTTGTCCGCAAGATAATCCACAACTCAATTTAGTAGGTCACCATTATTAATGTGACAAGAAAACATCGTCGGTCGGTGCTGTGCGAGTTCACTGCCCACACGCTGACAAACAAAACACAAGTTTCTCTCCGGTCTATCCTTAGATGCTGTTATCAAGTAAAACCTTCCATCGTACCAAAGACTATTAAAAAGTTAATACCAGCGTTGTCATGGTTTCCAATCGATCATTAATATCGGTTATCGATTATTGTCATTTAGAAAGGTGTTTTTTACACCAAATTTGTTATGACAAAATCCAGTTACGCTTACAAACAAGTAGATCCATCAGTGTTTTTTTTCTTTTCGATACCTTATCAAAGTTGCAAATGGGCAACTGTGTAGAGTATTGTGTTTTTGGGATCCACGGTTGATTCCCCTCAAAACTTTAGTCACGCACAGTACTACATGTAGTGACTAGTATTTACCTATACAAACTGTTGAGGTCTACACACACGTAGGAGTCATGGTTTTTACCCTCAGGAGTACGCCTATACCAGTGGTGTTTACCATTGACCACTACAGCAGCAAGAACACTACAGACTTTCTATTAGTATTTCCTTGCGGTCAGTCGGGTTTTGATTATGATCTTCTGGCACAAAATCAGACCGCAGCAGTCCCTGTGTCACAATACAACATCATATTGTTCGTGTGTCACTGCTGCTATTCCTCTAGGCTGTCTGTATACAGCTGGTAAAATGGTTCCTCTGTATAGTGCTTAGGAGCTTGACCTTGATGGGCCTGTAGTAATAACACAAATACATGTAGGTTATGATCACAAGTTAGGCGAAGAAAAACGCTGTTCTGTACGGGCAAGCGAGGAAACTCTCGGGTACATGTAGGTTTGGTCGGTCGGTCAGGTGGGGGGGGGGGGGGGGGGGGGTCGATAACATTTTGGTGAATTTTCAGCAATTTTAGAAATGTTTAAAAATAATAATAATATTTCAAATATTTCACAAAATGCAATTTATGTGCAACCAGGTTTTTTTTCTTCAATTTTTAAAACAAAATACAAAGGTTTTAAATCAAAGCAATGGCAACAGACCTTTTAAACCTTTTTTGTGTGGATAATGGATATTATTATGTGGAACAACATTTTCATCCTAATTAATATCGACCCATATTTCCAAAATTCTGGGATTTAGGGGAATGGGGAGGGGTCAAAAATCTGCAACATTTTAAAGTTAGTTTAATTACTAATTTTTGTGCAAATTTAAAAAAAAGAAAAACTTGTAAAACCAGAAATTGCTCCTAGTCCTATACTTCACTAAGGCCTAAAAAAAAAGAAGAGTTTGATTGGCCTAACATGACAAAAACAAATAGGGTAGGTGGGTCGGGATATTTTTTTTTTTAAATCACCTACTTTTCATCTCGATGAGGGACTTAAAATAGCCGAATGAAAGCATTTAACAGTCAGAAACTTTAATACTTAGTTCAATTTTTTTTAAATATTTTGTTTATTTATTTATTTTTCTCCCTCAAAAATCAAAATAATAAAAAAATATTCAGGGTCGCCGATGTATTTAGGGTCGGTCAGGTTAGGCCAATCAAACCTTTTTTTTTAGGCCTAAGTTTACTGTCATACTTGTAAAAGCTGGAAAACACCCGGTGCCAAATCTTGGCAACCATTGGGTAAATATCTCTTGGAGTCTGCTTATTTGGAGCCTTGTCATTGTCAATTGTGTAAATTTTAAATGTTGCTAATTTACGAAGAGCATTTACTCTCGAAAATTTCATGTCACCAGGCCTGGAAAAAATGGGGTCTAAATAAAAAAAATACATAAGAATTGGAGGGAAATCCACATTTGTTCTAGCCCCCAGGGGGTTCTCACATTGAGATGGTATACATATTTTGGGGTGCCTTTTGGGGTACTTTTTCGCAGAAATTGGTATAGCGATGGGGTGTTTTCATGCCCAATTGGCATAAATTGGGTGTATTTTGAGGCATTTTTTGTAAAAAGCACCCAATTTGTGCAAAATTGGGTGCTTTCTAACAAAATTGGAATATTGATGGGTGGGAATGGGAAATTGGCCCCGAAAATAGGTATAGAATAATAGAGAAAGTCAAATTTTCGAAGTCCGGCAGGCACATCATGTACGATTTTGGCGAGGCCCTGCATGTCACGAAGAGTTCCAATCTACAGTGTAGCAGTGCATTTCAAAGTTACATTGTAACTCCAAAGTTTGCATTGGCGAAATGTTCACGCCGTGAATTATTATATAGTACATTTTATTAAAACTCTGCTGATTACACTTGCACTGTAAGCCGGTAAAAGTGTAATCAGCAGAAATGTTCACAAGTTTAAAATTTAATATAATAAAATTACGGAGTGAACATTAAGTTACAGTATTACTATTTACACCACCGTACCCCAAGATTTCAGAGGATGTCCTCCCAAAAGGTGTACAGCAGGAGGGTTTCTCACCTTTTTAATTGTGTACATTTTTAATGCAGACCTATGCTACATCATACATAAATGTACACACACATGGCCTAAAAAAAATCAATATCCCATTCACTTACGCTCGCACAAAGGGACATTTGCATCACATCCAGCCATCATAACCATTTGTCATGTCATTCAAGTTCAACAAATAAATGAGAAAACCATGAACACGTGAACCTGATATCGCAATCATAATATCAGTAACAATGATCTGTTTGTTTGACTGTCTGAATGAATGATGATGCTATCAGTCATAATGCGATATAAATCTTCCTACTTCTCACACGGGAATACATGGAAGCCGGCTGACGGCGGCTGCTATCACCACACGCCGTGTCTACCTGCAGCCAATACTATTGACAATCAGCCTACCTTCCAATTTTCCACTCTTCCGTTCGTTAACAATACACTTTCTAAATGATAACAACTGACTTTAGTTACATATCTAATTACCTTAGTACATAAGGTACGGTGAAGTAAAATTGCACACTTTTATGATGTATATTCCGTGTGATATTTCCGTTCAGAAAACTCTTAAAATGGAAGAATTCCTGGCCTATGACACACCGGAATCATGCGGAATGCGATTGTCTATCAATCAAACGCCAACACACTGTGAAGACTGTAAACATTACAGAAGATAATTGGAAAACTCGTTGAAAGAGTGCTACTTACGATTTGTAGTGAATGATATACCATTTGTTTTTGGTACGAGGTTACCAATTACGGCGTTGGTTAGTCTGATTATTCAGTCGCTCAATTCAAGTGCGCGTTTTGAGGCGTGGGGTTCTGGGCCCCAAGAACATTTTGAATTTAGATGCTCTTTGAGGGCTTTTTAAAAGCCATTTTAGACTTTATATTTATGTATCAACTCATAGGCCTATTTGGTCCAGAAAAATGTTCCCGACGCCCTGCGCCACAGGAGACACGGTGACTAATCCTGAAAAACAAAGGTTTGAAAGTGTTTTTGTGTTCCCTGATGAATACCGAACCATTTTGACTTGGGCTACCCCTTGAAAAATGTCAGGCATTTCCGGGAGGGGTCAACAAAGGTCACACAGGGGTCAAAATTTAAATATATTCCAATCGTGTCGATATGCATATTAAATTACTCGTCTAGTCATGAGGATTCAGAAAATGTATAGTTTTCCCCATTTCCGATTTTGGTTAACGAGTTATCGGGTAAAACGTAAAAAGGTCGTTGACCTTTGCGTATGGGGTCACATTTTAAAATTGCTCCGATTTTGAAAAACAATATCTCAAATTGCTCGTATCATCACAAGGATTCCAGAAATGATTTTTTTTTTACCACTGGGAATTTTGTTGTGGGTCAAAAAGTCAAGGCCTATTGACCTATATGTAATTGGACCATTTGACCTCTTTATAAGGTACAAAAGACACTCTAGATGGTAAAAACTACCATTTCTAGAATCCTTGAGTTCAGATGAACAATTTGAGATAGGCCTATTGTTTTTCAAAATCGGAGCAATTTTAAAATTTGACCCCATACGCAAAGGTTTTAAAATTTGGCCCCATACGCAAAGGTCAACAACCTTTTTACGATTTAACCGATAACTCGTTAACCAAACAAACGATGTTCCGTCGGTACATTTGCGATTTTGACCATAACAATTTTGTTTAAAACAACTTCGGTGAGGTGTGCTTACTGTAGCGTGCGCCAAAGGTATAGGGGGCCGGGCCGGGGGCCGCGGATTATCCTGGATTGCCCATTTGTTATTGACTGTGCACAGCTGTTGTTTTGACTGTGCGATTTTTTGACTGTGCGATTATTTGTGACCGTGCGAATATGTTTTACCATGCGAAATTGTTTGCCCGTACGATTTTGTTATCCTACCTCCCCCCACCCCCCCCCCCCCCCCCCCCCCCCCAAAATCAGGTTCAATATTGCCCACTGGTCAGGTTTTTGCCGGGGTTTTTGCTTTTCTAGTAGGGCCTTATTACAGATAGATGTCCAGTGTTATTAAATCATCAAGATTGCATCTTGTCAGGAGTTCAGGTGGAATGTTGTCCTCTCCAAAACTTTCCCCCTCCTAATCAAGTTTTGCTGACAACAATAATGGCAATTTTTAATGTTCATCTTGAATTCTGAAGTAAATTTTTAAACATTTAAAATTTTCAACACCCCTTAATGTCCCTTTAACGGTCATTGATTATACTTGGCCTTTAATATAATCATATCAATAAAGAAATAAAGTAGAAAGTAAATATTTGTAATATTTTACACAGTACCGTTTATTAACAGGGTTATAAAACAATTATTACATTGCGAACTCATTTATTAAGATATACGTATGCAAACTTCAGCATTTGCGATAAGTCTACCAAGAACCCCATTTTCCCCAAATAAGGGTTCTTTCTGGAACCATCTCACTACATAGAACATTTTTGCGGTGTTAAAGAACCACTAAACAAACATTTTTAGAACCTTGAAAGGTTCTTTAGAGAAACATGGTTCTGCCAACAACCATTTGCCATTTCAAGAACCCTTGAACCCTTTTTTCTTAGAGTGTATGTCCACAAATATCAACCAAAATGTACAAGATTTAGGTACACTGATCAAAAAAAATTCGCGCGCTACGCACGCATGTTTTAGCCAATAACTCACCAAAATGGTGTCATGTCATTGGGGGAATGGAGGACTGTGATCCCCACTCTTGTGATCCCCCATCAAGGAATTTCGATGATGGGATAAATAAATGACCGAACAAGCGGGTGATCAAAGGAATATCACTATAACCCAACATTTAACACTAAACAAACGAGAAGCATAATACTGTCCGTCAACGTGGGGATTAACTGTTCTGGATTAGATGGGGTGGGGATGAAGGGATTAACTGTTATGGATATAGATGGTTATGCTTTATGACCCGATCACATTTTCATAGCACAGATTTTTCTCAAACATATGGAAATTTTCATATCATATGAAAGATCATATTTTTCTGATTAACATACTGAAATTTGACGGTCCAAATCAGTATGATTACGAAGAAATCAGTGAAATAACATCGAATTACCGCGAATGGTGGTAACCACCAATATAGTTCGTGTACAACTCAATAGGCACATTTCACGGCATCTTGTGCGTCTAAAATAAGAACCATTAGAGTTATGCAACTCAAACTTTGGAATACGACTTTTTTGAGGATGACCTTTCATGTCGAATAGAAAACTTCAAGTTGAAAATCGGAACATCTACCTTTAAATGTGCTTGTTCATACTTTGGTTTGATATGAACATTTTTATGAGGTTTGGAATTTTATCATAGCGGCTTTAATGTGCAGATGTAGCCTACTCTCTAAATGTAAAAGTGTGAAATTCCACTCTAATGGAGTGAATATTCACTCTTCAAAGGATTGCCTACAGATCACTCTAATAGAGGGAAAGTCACTCCTTGAAAGAGTGGAACCATTTTCACTCCAAAAAAGAGTGAATTTTGTTCACTCCAGTAACGAGTGAATTTTCACTCTTCGCAAAGTGCCTACAGTGATCACTCCATTGGAGTGAAAAAAGAGTGAATATATAAGGAATGAATTTCACTAATTTAGAGTGAACTTAACCCTCATTGAGAGTGAACAATAATGGAACATTTTAATTACTTAATCACATTCACATGAATAACTTGCAATTCAATAGAAAATTTGAATAACAAACAAAGAGTCATTATCCAAACTACAGTATACCTTTTCTCGACCAAACAACTGCTGTCATTTGCCTAAGTTACATTATCACTTCCTTTCGGTAGTGAAACGATATCATATATCAACATGATATTTCTCTATGTAAAGTATCTAAATCTACGTTCTATGGTGTTTTGTATCGATGTTTTTACGCGTTTCATTAAAGGGACATTAAGTGGTGTTGATGTTTAAAAAATTACTTCAGAATTCAAGATGAACATTAAAAATTGCCATTATTGTTGTTTCTACTAACAAAAAACACAGCAAAACTTGATTAAAACAATATCATCGCTATTTATTGAAAAACGCGCTCTATGCAAATATGGTTCGCGTTATGTATCATGCGTACTGCAGGGGGATACTGTCGGACGTAAAATGCTCGTTGCGGCTCTATGAGCATTTTTGAATCGACGTTTTCTTGTACAAAGGGGCTGATTTTTCTTAATCCATTATAGGTGTAAGTTCATACATGTAATACAATTATAAAAATATACTAATCCCAGTTTTTATCATAATTGAGGGCGCAGCCTCCAACACATCTCTTAGTGCCCCTTTAATGTAATTTATATTTAATCATTATTTGAAATTATTGAAGAAACAATTAACATTGATATCATCATTAATTATCACTTCAATAATGTTTAAATTTAATAAAATAAAGAATATTTTGAGTTTTTGAATAGTTTTCTATTTGATTGTGTTCCGGCTCTCAAATTAAATATGGTACAACTCGCACAGAGTGAACACACGACACAGAGTGAAAATCACTCTTTTCGAGTGACAATAATTTCACTTTGAACTCATCAACCGCACAGAGTGAAAAGTCACTCGACACCGAGTGAAAAATCACTCTTTACGACGAGTGACAATGACTTCACTTTTAACAACGAGTGACTTTTTCACTCTTTTACATTATTAAGAGAGTAATGGAGCTTTTAACACGTTTGTGGCCTTAAAATGTAACGATTTTAGGGGGTTTTGAAACATTGTTATGCCCAAAATGCAACAGCTATACAGACAATAAAATGTCCATTAAATAGAATAGGGGCGGTCTAAAAGAAAGAGGCATGTTTTGTAAACATTTTTCTGGAATGGGAAGTAAGTTAAAACATCTGTTAAATACCAATATACCATGGAAATGCTGTATTTTCAATATACAAACGAAAAATAGATAACTATCCCACAACATTAAACGGCATAGCGCATGCCCAAGATAATTCCATTTACCATTTTTTTAGAAATAAGTGGAAAGGCATTTGTTTAACTGAATTTAATCAGTTTTTAAAACTAAAATCACACTTTCCTATTTTTCTGTATTTTCACGATGCCACAACTCTGTGTAAAAATAGGTTACATGATGTAATGTCTATAGGCCTCATTATATTTGGCTTGATTTAAACATCAATACTATGTATTGCCAGATCTATAGTTCCCAAATAAACATGGAATTTAATGAAAACAAAACCTTTTAATATATCAAGCCGCACACAAAATTGTCATTCCTGATAAAAATCTTTTATCATTATTTCAATTTCAATATTTCATTTTGTGCAAAATAGTTCTTGTATTAAAATTGTTGAAAAACAAAATTACAATTCATGCTTGTGTCTGTATACTTTCTATATGGCTTATTATGATTTTACACATAGTTACATGTTCAGGCAGTGCCATAGTCTTCCTTATCAGAACACTTGCTGTGCTGACTGCTGTGATCAGTAGACAAAGTGGAAATTAGACAAAATGATTAGACCAAGTGGTACATAGCCAATATGGTTGTAGACGAAATGGATATTTATCAGACGAAATGTTTATTAGACAAATTGATAATAGACTAAGTGTGGGTTTTAGCCAAAGTGGTATTTAGACTAAATGGATATTAGACAAAAAGGACATTAGACCATGTGGATTTAGAATAAAATAGTATTGAAACTAATTCGCGTGAGGCGCGCAAAGATTTTAAAATTAAATGGTCCAGAAAGCGTTAATTCCTGAAGCCATCTTGATAAGCTTGAATGGCTTGTTGAATCATGAAACACTTGAAACTAATTCGCGAGCAGCGCGTGCTCCTTACCAGACACTGGCCCCGCAGTCACCATTATATCTTCCTCTTCCATCTCCTTCTTCTCCTCTTCCTCCTTAATTGTCTTCCTTTTTATATTTTACTCTTATGTCACTGATGGGAGAGGCATAGCCCGCTATGCCCCCTGGAATGGCCTGGATACGTCTCTGGAGGAGGGGGGGGGGGGGGGGGGGGAGGGATGCCGTTGGCGGGGGTTCAGGGAGCGGAGCTGTTGTGTTTTAGCCTGTCTGAATGACTAATAAATAAAAATAGGTTTTAACACTTTAACACGGTATAAAGACAGAGTAAGTGAGAGACACTAATAAAAGCTCGCTCCCCCATCCTCTCTCCTCTCCTCTTCTCTCTCCCTCCCTTTTGAAAACCAAGGGAGGCATCTCCTTTAATAATAATGTTTTTGAAAACCATGACAATTTAAATTGGCCCTCGTTTAATTATAAACTTCAGGGAGGCCTTCTTTATTATTCCAAAGGAAAAAATCAATTAAAATTTACAATGGGCCAAACTGTTACTATAATAATGTAGTAAATGCGAGAGGGACCGGGTTCGAGACAGTGCTAGCGCGTATTTTTAAGGTCTTTGTTAATCTAATTCACGCAGTTTGTCCGAGTCTACATGGATATATTATTTACTATAATAATGTGGGATCATCTGGCGTTGTGACTTAACCAATGGAAACCTTTCCTGTAATAATATTAAAATAATATTATCATTCATTGATTTTCTGACTGAGATTCTGTGGGATGTACG
Source organism: Ophiura sarsii (assembly GCA_035610835.1). Lineage (NCBI taxonomy): Eukaryota > Metazoa > Echinodermata > Ophiuroidea > Amphilepidida > Ophiuridae > Ophiura > Ophiura sarsii. The sequence continues at coordinate 63,252,716 of CM069447.1, read as the reverse complement.
TGTATGTAACGAACTTATTGTCATCAGCACTCTCTTATTATATCCCTCTCTCTTTTTTCTTCTTCTGGGGACCCGGGGGCTTGAGCCCCAACCCAAAGCCCCCCACCCCCGGTCACACGCCTGATAACTATTCAATATCTATGCATCATATCAACATAGACAAATTACAATGATAATTTAACATAAGTAATATGAATGGTGGGGGGATCACAACTAATATCGGAGTTCATGCAACTCAAACTGTAAAGATTAATGTAAAATAGAAAACGTCAAGTTGAAAATCAGCAATCAGAACATCTGTTCCAGGGACTCCCTCACATTGTTTAATATTTTAATGTAACATCTATTATAGCGGATATCATACGTTTTGACGAACAATGTTGTACCCCCAAATCAAGAATAGTTACACGCATTACCGCTATTGCCTGCAAATTATGGCTGGCCAGTATTCATAATAATAGCGCCATCTGTTGACCATGAATTATATATTCTACGACTGCTCCAACTTGAGTAGTCGGCTGCGTTATACCCTTTTATACCGATAGAGGGCTCACGAACCGTGACAGCTCCCCCATCAGACTGCTCCCCATCCTCTGATCTTACTCCGGAGAAAATGAATGGGGCGGTTCTCGGATGGGAGCGGTTTTTGGTATGGCGAAGTATCAGAGGGTGTTGTTCGATTGAAGACAGTGAACTTACACACGGTCTACTCCCGGGGTCTACTACACAGTAGACTACAACTTGAGTCAAAATTAGATAATGTTAGAAAATTCCCCGCGGTTGATTTTTTCAAATTTAATCGTTTCTTTACTTTTATGCAAAATGTAAAAGCAAGATATACCAACAGGGTGTGGGGAAACAGGTAATAACAAGGGAGAATAACGCGATAAAACAGATAAATAACAAAAAAACAAAAAAACACACGGAAATGCACTGGGACAAGCAATGAAAATTGCTGTGCAATAAAACAACAAAGATATATCTGAGACTACTCAGGATATATGGTAACAATAAAGACCGACGTTTCAAGTGGATATACCACCCTTCATCAGGGACAAAATATAAAAAACAAAAGTGTTAAGAACTATAAATAAGATAATGAACTAGACAAGTCCACCACTGTAATTATAGCACAATGCCAGTAATAGATGTTGACTACTAGACATCCAAGTTAACACTAACCACTACTAGCAAGTTCACTATAGAATACAGATCCATGTTGCTAGGCAAACTAACAAAACATGTACAATAAATCAATAGACAACACATCATGCTTATGTATGAGTGATGTTAAGAAGACAAAAGACAGGAAGTGGCTGGACAATTGATAAATATATGCGACAGAAATAGTAAATTAACTAGGCCTAATATGAACATGAATGAACTGAGTGGGGGCATAAATAATATAAATAAATAATAAATAAATAGAAGAAGAAAAAAAAACCAAATTAATCAAAAATAACATAAATTAATGAGGAAATAAATAAATCATATAAGCAAATGAAGAGGAAAAAATTTTTTAAAAAAAAATTAAAAAAAGTCACGAGGAAGAATTGCTGCCATGAGAGCAGACTTACTTGAATGTCAAAAGGGGGAAGACACAAGAAACTTGAGCCCCAGACAGGGCACTCAAGTTGTGGGAAATAAATAGGCCTATGGGTGTATGGACTGTAAAATACAGGCATGACAAGCTGGAACATAGGCCTATGATAATTAACCTTTAATGTTGAGACCATTGGGCTCTGTTGTGTCAAGCTTCATGATCCATTCCTTCTCCAAGATCCTTCTCATGATAATGTCGTTCTTTGGAGGCCTATCAATGCATGTAACGGAGATGTTACAAGCGTTGTGGTTCGGTAAGTTGAAATGACGACCAATTTGTTTGTCCCTGTTGTGTCTGGCGTCAGCGCAATGCTCACCTATACGACATTCCAGAGTGCGACCAGTCTCTCCAACATACTGCTTCTCACACGTTACGCAGGTAATGAGATATATGACATTGTCCGATTGGCAAGACAAATGTTTGCGTATGGGAAACGTCTCTCCAGTAGAAGAGCTGGTGAAAGTGGTGTTCTCAGAGGTGAGAAATAGAGACTCTACCAACATCGGAGTGTACCCCTGTGGTTGCAGGATTTGCACTTGGAGCCACCACAAGGATATGAACCTCGAAGAGGAGGTGTGATCCGGGGAAGAGTAGATCTCACTAGAAGGTCTTTCAGGTTGGCACTTCTACGGTAAGCCACAATGGGAGGGTTAGGGATAGCATTCCTACACTTATTGGAAGAGTGGAGAATGGGAAGATGACGGCGTATGATCTTGGAAATGCCCGGAAGCGATGGATGGTACTTTTAGTTTTTATTTCTTAAAAAGTAAATACTATATCTGAAAAGAAAAGAAGAAAAACCCGAGATAATTTAGGTTTTTAATAATATATGCTTAACCAATCCCCAAAGTTATTATAACATAAACAATTCGCCAATGGGGTTTTCATAATATTACATAATATTATCATTTGATTCTGGATGGTGACCAACATTGACAGAGATCAGCAATCCATTTTAAGCAGTCATAAAACTTGTTTCAGTTCATTGTGTGACATCATCCCTGTGATTTGCTCAAGCGATTTGACAACACCGAATAACTTTTGGTGAATCATTGGCCACTTCACAGGCTCACCATTTCAAAATCCCAAAATGATTAGTACCCATCGATGCCCAAATTTAATTTATTATTTTCATAATCAAAATCAATTAATTTTAAATCATGAATATCTGAAATATCAAACTCAAGATACACTCTATATTATGTAGGCTAAGACATGGCGATTTCACCATTTCGACAAAGTGAAAACAAATGTGTGCGTTAACAGCTTTTGTGAAATAAATAAATAATATTCTCTTACCTCTTGTCCACTAATATCTTTTGTTTTCTATTTTAAACTGTAAATCGGTTATGGTTGTTCAAATCATTAATAATTCTTCATTTTAATTCAATTTGAAGTGTAAAGGGAGTTCGTCACACTTGAGTGACCCCATGCATTGTTTTATTTAAAGGGGCATTAAGAGATGTGGTGGAGGCAGCGCCCTCAATTACAAAAATATATGATAAAGACTGGGATTTGTATATTTTTACAATTGTATTACATGTATGAACTTACATTAAGGGGGCTGTGCTCCTTCAGGTACAGCCTCCGTAAATCTGCCGTAACTTCTTCATTATTCATTTAATCTATATAAAAGTAAACATTTTTTTGCAGAAAAGGGTTCAATGAATCCAACCATGATCATGAAATTGATCATTTTTGAGAAAAATTATTAAAAAACACGTTTTTTGACCCATTTTAGGTTTGGAAAAGATAACTCAAAATATATTTTGTCAAATTTTGTCATACTAGTTTTATTATATCCCTCATATAATTCCTCATATAATTCCCTAGGATTTTTTTATTTTAAATCTTTATTATTTTTTGAATTATCGACCAAAAAGTGCCAAAAAAAAAATGAGCGATACGATTCCTAATAACCTCGAAATCATACTTTTAGAGTGAATTTAGAGTAAAATTTGAAAAAATAGATTGTACCGCTCGGTACAATCTATTTTCATACCATGATTTTGAAGTTATTAGGAATCGTATCGATCTGTAACTTAGAAGATCTTTATGATTTATGATCAAAAATGAAAATCTGCAAGAAAATCTGCTTTCATATTAAAAATCAATGATAGAGGGCGCTACTTGGAAAAGATCACATAAATGTCTTTAAGTGGCTGAGCACTGAAACAAGTTAGTGCTATGTGACAAATGTGGTATCATTGTTAAAGGTTTATTATGGGATCTTTTCCTGGGGGTGGCCTCTATTCATATTTTTTTAGAAAGTAGATTTTGTTTGCAGATTTACATTTCTGATCATAAATCATGTTCTTACAGAGCGATACGATTCCTAATTTCTTCAAAATCATGGTTTTTAGAGTGAAAATAGAGTGAAAATAAACTGTTCGCTAGCTAACAATCTATTTTCAACCCTTAAAACCATGATTACTTCAGTTTTCCATTGATATGATCACGGGACATCCGACAAATTGGCGGCGAATAAATGAAAAGATTTCCGAATTTGTTGAGTACTTTTAAATCATAAAGAGTTTTATTTTAGATCACTGATTTTCGTTTTCTTTTGAAATGAACGGAACCCATGATGAATATAATGCATGTATAGGAACTGACCTTTTCATTTTACTTCGTGTGCTTTATTCATGCATTATACGAAAATACGATGAACTGGTGTTTGCAAATAAAAAAACAAATCTGATATGGGGTTATAGTTTCCATGAAATATTTTACAATCAAGATATAAATTCTATATCATCTGCTGATTGGTGAAATCATTGCATAATAGTAATTTAAACTGAACATATCTAAAGACCAATCGGTAGCCCTTCTTATATATTGAACATTATTGAATCTGATACAGGATAGGGGAGCACCACACCAAATATCTTTCTCATTGAAATACGTGTAAAAGTGCCATATTTCAAGACACCTTTTCTACCCTCCGGTTACATTTATGGCATACTTGTCACCTATGACCATTTTCAGTAACATCTCAACTTTAATTTAAGCCTTGTTCCATGAGGGGTTATTAAGCTAAATTTTCCGCTACGGACCTGCACATAGCGCCCTCACTTTTTCACGTTTTCTGGCATGCCTGTTTACCATTTACGCAGGTGCTTACGCCCTGGGCACTATTTAGGTCGATAAATTAAAAATATCGTATTTTATCATTGTAGGTGCAACGGGTAGGTCCCATTCGTTCATTTAAATACAAACATACCATCCCCGGAGAAACAAATTGCCCGAAAACCTCACATTTACAAGCCTAGTCTTCGTGCTTTTCCGGAACTATTATAGGATTACACGAATCGCGCATTGATTTGGTACAGTGCTCCCATAGTGTAGACCTAGAGATTGTTGTATAGTAACACTGAAATGGGTTTATTTCGTCATACACGGAAACTAAATGTACATAATATGTACATGTAGGCCTATACATGTACATGCTGACACGCCTGAAACGCAGTGCTAACACTTTATTAGTTAGTTGACATTTTATAGCATTTTCGAGCGAATCACAGGTAAATACGTATTTCATGTCATTATGTTAAACTAAGAAGAGTTTGGGTTTTTATTTAGTTATGGTTTATGCATGGTTAAGATCGCGAAATGATAAGTAATTCGCATTGTTAATCACTAGCGGCGTACCCTCGCTACGCTCGGGTCCCCGCTAGATGGTTCACATTAACTACCTCTGAAACCACATAAAGCCCCTACAACACCCCCTAAACCAGGTTGATTTATAACCATATCCCTTCTAAAGGCATTAAAAAACCCCTATAACCCCCCCACCCCCAATCAGAATCAGGTCGATTTATAACCATGTCCCAGTCCTAAACCATTTACCGTGGCTACTAACCCTGTATACCTCTCAAACAGCATCAAGTTAACCCTCGGTACTTTTAAAACATACTTTATTAACCCTGTATACCTCTCAAACAGCATCAAGTTAACCCTCGGTACTTTTAAAACCACATAAACCCCATACAACCGCCCCCCCCCCCCCCCCCCCCCCCACTGCAACTACACCAACCAGGTGGATTTATAATCATAACCCTCCTAACCATTTCCCGCGGCTACTTCATCCGCTAGATGGTTATGCCATTATTACCTACCTCTGAAACCACATAAACCCCCTACAACACCCCCAAACCAGGTTGATTTATAACCATATCCCTCCTAACGGCATTATAAACCCGCAACCCCCCACCCCCAATCAGGTTGATTTATAACCATATCCCTCCTTAACCATTTACCGTAGCTACTTTATTAACCCCATAAAACCTCTCAAACCGCATCAAGTTAACCCTCGGTACATTTAAAACCACATAAACCCCCTACAATCGCCCCCCACCCCCACTGCAACTACACCAACCAACCATTTCCCGCGGCTATTAACTCTTAACCCTATCCTAAAACATTTCCCGTGGTTTTCCCCCCCTCCCAAACCAGTTTGATTTATAATCCCTTAGATTGTTGTTAAAGTAAAGAAATCAGGTTGCTTCATTAACCCCCGCAAAACGCTAATTGTACCATTATAACCCTAGGCCTATCCTAAACCATTTCCCGTAGTTTTACACCGCCCCCCCCCGGCCCCCTCCCCCAACATGACAGGCTGTACACAGGCCTGTAACCATTTCCCGTGTGGCTTCTGCGCCATGTGTAAGGGTGCGTGTGACGCGGCAGTGAGACCTTGCGCAAACATGCACGCGACGCGTTACCACGGTAAGATTATGCTGTAGTATACGCGCAACGCACAATGTTGTTCAATTCTAGTGGCATTTATGAGCCAAATCTGAGAGGTTTTTTGCTGTTTTTGGAGCCAATTGTTAACCAATTTCAGTGGAATAAACTTTAACACCCTTCCCGTCATTTCCTCTATCTTTCATGCAAATTAGGCGCCACTTTGATTATAAGCAACGGAGAAATAAGGATAACAAACAAACACACAAACACATACACACATAAACCCCCTACAATCGCCCCCACCCCCACTGCAACTACACCAACCAACCATTTCCCGCGGCTACTTCATTAACTCTTAACCCTATCCTAAAACATTTCCCGTGGTTTTTCCCCCCTCCCATGCACACACCCAAACCAGTTTGATTTATAATCCCTTAGATTGTTGTTAAAGTAAAGAAATCAGGTTGCTTCATTAACCCCCGCAAAACGCTAATTGTACCATTATAACCCTAGGCCTATCCTAAACCATTTCCCGTGGTTTTACACCGCCCCCTCCCCCCCCCTCCCCCAACATGACAGGCTGTACACAGGCCTGTAACCATTTCCCGTGTGGCTTCTGCGCCATGTGTAAGGGTGCGTGTGCCGCGGCAGTGAGACCTTGCGCAAACATGCACGCGACGCGTTACCACGGTAAGATTACGCTGTAGTAGTACGCGCAACGCACACTGCAAAAACTCCGGTGTTAAACTGCAACACTGAGCCGGTGTTACGCATCTGGTGTTAATGTTGGTGTTAGGTCAACACCATAGGAATAACTGATGTAACACTTCTCATGGTGTTAAATTTCTTGTGTTAAACTTGGTGTAAGAATAACTCCCATGGGTGTCACTATTCCACACATGCGCACGGGGGTGGGTTATATTGGTTTTTTAACACTTTGGATTGTATATTTATACATTTGATCTAGTGATTCGATCTGCAACATGCACCATTCCATAATTAAATGGCAAGTAAGAACATTAATTCACAAAAACGTTCAAGTTTTAATAAATTTGAACTGTTGAACAGTGAAATATGTTATTTGCAAGTATTTTATTGTTAAAGTACTTCAACTTATCTAACATTAATATTTTAACACCAGAAGGTGTAAAAAAAATAATATTTTAACACCAGAAGGTGTAAAGTTTTTAATGTTTTAACACCAGAAGGTGTAAAAGTGTTACTGGTGTTGTCATATTGTAACACCCATTGGTGTTATATTTAACACCAACGTTGTAACACTAGTGATGGTGTCATTTTAACACCAGGTGGTGTGGTCCTATAGTGAATCCGTACTGGTGTTAAATTTAACACCACAGTTTTTGCAGTGCACAATGTTGTTCAATTCTAATGGCATTTATGAGCCAAATCTGAGAGGTTTTTTGCTGTTTTTGGAGCCAATTGTTAACCAATTTCAGTGGAATAAACTTTAACACCCTTCCCGTCATTTCCTCTATCTTTCATGCAAATTAGGCACCACTTTGATTATAAGCAACGGAGAAATAAGGATAACAAACAAACACACAAACACACCCCCACCCTAACACACACCGTTTCCAGATTTATAGTAAGATGAGTCATGAATGTATGACCTTTGCAGTTCACATAAATTATGATGATTCATGGATGATTAACGCTAGGTAAACCACAAAGGAATATAAAAGATAGCTGGTTTAGAATTTTGTGGCCATTTACGCGCCAAATTGCAGGTAAATTAAATTGTGTGTACCATTAAAGTCATTGTTCAGTCCAATTTTTGATTTGGTGAATTGTTTATGTTTTACAAAAGGGCTTACATCAATATTTTTGCAAAATAAAGAACATAATAAAAAATAAAAATATGTTTGATTTGAAGAACATACTATATGATTGTTATATACTATGTACCTCTTCCATTATACTCAAGATATTTCAGTAAGCCCTTTTGCATATCAGTTCTTCAATTTACCTAATCTGTTTTTTGTTCAAATAAATCATTCCTATTAAATGGTAGATGTGCATTTCCCCAAAAGTGCATGACCCATGTAATCCATTAAAGTGAGTCGATTGACTCACACCATGTGTGTCATTTGACCTAAATACTTTTTTAAGGGGGTCACCACACAGACAAAATGATTACCCACATAAGGGACGCACCATTATATTTTCAGGGGGGTAGGAAGTTTTTGGAAGAAAAAAACAAACCTCCAGGTTGATTTAAAATCATAACCCTCCTAAACCATTTACCGTGGCTACTTTATTAACCCCTCTCAATCCGCATTCATTAACTCTGGTACCTCTGAAACCACATAACCCCCTACAACCCCCCCCCCCCCCCCCCAACCAGGTTGATTTATGATCATAACCCTCCTAAACCATATTCCGCGGCTACTTCATTAACTCTCGGTCCCTTGGATTAAAGTAAAGAAATCACGCTACTTGTAATACCACATCAATATAACCCCTAGGCCTATCCTAAACCATTTTCCGTGGTTTTACCCCCTACCCCACCCGACATGACACCCCCTAACATGGGCCTATTTCCCGCGTGGCTTATGCGCTATGACCATTTCCCATGTGTAGGAGTGCGATAGACCATTTCAAATCCGAAAATATACGATCAGTTCCGAATGCTTCCGATTAGCCGAGTGATTTAAACGGAAGCGCCGTTGGACTTACAAAATACTTCTTGTCTTTATGTAGCTAGATAAAATAAATGTTCTCTGCTGAGTGGTACATCCACGAACCATGTTCATCAAGTTTTTATAACATACTGATGAAAGTCAATTGCACTTGCAGATTTCTTTGTTATTCGAACACCTGTTTGGATATGTTTTTGAACCAGGACTATGTTTTAAAACGCAAAGACAATAATAGAAAATATTTTCGTATTGTATTAAAGGTAGATGACCCGATCACATTTCCAATTTTCAACTTGAAGTTTTCTATTCTACATGAAAGGTCATCCTTAAAAATGTCGTGTTCCAAAGTTTGAGTTGCATAGCTCTAATGGTTCTTATTTTAGACGCACAAGATGCTGTGAACTGTACCCATTGAGGTGTACACAAACTATATCGGTGGTATACCACCATTCGCGGTAATTCGACGTTATTTCATCGATTTCTCCGTAATTATACCGATTTAGGCCATCAAATTTCAGTATGATGATGAGAAAAATACGAGCTTTCATATGATATGAAAATCTCCGTATGTTTGAAATAATTCTGTGTTACGAAAATGTGATCGGGTCATCTACCTTTAAGCGTTGTGAATACTAACACGCCATTTATTGACTTATTCAAGAGGCGCGCGTTAAACTTTTACCAGGGGTATGCGGGGGGGGGGGGGGGGGGGTTGCCAATTTGAAGCTACTTTAAGTTTAACTTGGCTGATGAATCTCAGTGGCGCTGTTTGTGTCGTCTGCTTTAGGTATATTGAAGTTTAAACGGAATTGTTGGGAACATTCCCAAAATATTGTGCGGTTTTGAAAGTTATGATATAACGTACGTTCTGTGCGGTTTTTACAAGCCCCTGATATATCTGATACTTCACGTTTCTTTGTTTATTTTATGTATTTGAATTCATTTTCTCACTTTACACCATACCGTCATTGTTTGTGTCCTACGGACTTGATGCAACTCTATAACTTCCTTTCATTCCGGTGGTAATCATAAAATGGCGCTGTTGCACTTTTTAATTTTGTGTCATTGTGACTTTTGGTATCAAGGATCTATGTCATTCATGCCGTTGATTCATTTTGTTAGTCCATGTGACTCACCGTACATTATTAACTGTATATTATTATTATTATTTTCTTTCAACAGAGATCATGTACACCCTAAAGGACAGAGAGAATGTACACAGAGTTTTAGAAAAAGCGCATCCTGATCTTAGGACATATTTGCCTCGAAGTAAAGAATTCTTTCAGAGTCTTATGGCTACAGAGCCGAAAGTTATATCCCAAGGAGAGTATGAAGCAATCAACGCTATCAAAGTAGGCGGTGAGAAGATTGACCGATTGCTCGAAATCCTTAAGTCCAAGCAGATGGAAGTTTATTTCTCATTCATGGGTGTTCTTCAAAAACAAGATGTCCAACTTTACGACACGGTCATATCCATTCAGGATAAGTATCCCTTACACGCTAAAGCAACAGGCGGCGTGGAGGACGTAAATATTGAGAAAAAGAAGAAGCCAAAGAAACGTCCATCTGCAAGTACGTCATCGACATCTAGTGATGGGAGAGGAGAATCAAGCAAGGCAAAGATTAGCAAGACGGCACCTCATGCAGGTCAAGTAAGAGAAGATGAGACATGGATTCCGGCTGGACAATTCAGCACTGAACCTCAATTACCAAGCCCATGGGCTATAACAATCCACCCTAAAAATGGAGATGGGGCAGTTACAAATAACAGAGAGGAGGCCAAGATATTTTCAAAAGATGGATATTTCAAGTTCTCGTTTGATAATCCAGGTAACACTGATCACACATCACTATCGGATATTGCTGTCAGGCGCGATAATTATGTCCTCCCTGGCCGTGGTAAGATTCTGTATTATAATGAAAAAGGTGACTTCTTGAAAAAAGAATATCCGTACGGAGATACAAGGTCCTATACTGGCGACTATGCCGATCCCGTGACACTGGCTATAGACTCAAAAAGGGGACAGATTGTAGCAGGGTTAACGGGCAACACAATCTCGATACACCACGGAGATGGTCGTGTAATAAGTCGATGGGGTACGCCTTCTAAAATGATACCGTACTCTCTTGATGTCACCGCGAATAATGAAATCGCTATTACATACGGTGATGGCACCCTAAATCTACTTAAGGATAGTGGTCGCAATAATAGAAATGTACCGTGCCCAAAAGGGGTGAATCGATGGGTACCAAAGGCTGTTTGCTGCAGCAAGAAGCAAGGTGAAATATTTGTCGTGAATGATGGCGATAATTCTGTTTACCGGTATACAGCAGATGGGAAATGCCTCGGATGTATCATATCAGGACTAGATTCTCCAATGGGTATCGCTATCACAAAAGACGAACAGCACTTGTATGTAGTAGAACAAGACCTATCTTTTGTGAAGAAATTCCTAAGACCAGGCATAGGCCTACATATTGAGAAAATGAATGCGCATACGAAACGTCCATCCAAAAAGACGTCATCGACATCTAGTGATAGGGGAGAAGAATCAAGTAAGGAAAGGATACGCAAAAAGGCACCTCATACAGGTATGTTCAGATATGACTTGAAAAATAAACATATTTGACTTGACTTGAGCTAAGCATTACTTCAACTTGACTTCATCTCTACAGGTATTGGATTGACTTGACTTGACCTACTTTAACTCGGTACTTGACTTATTTCGAGTCACAACGTCATTGACTTGACATTGCTGACTAGATTTGTGACTCGAGAATTTAGTGGCTTGGTCACAAACACGGCTTATTAATTTGTTTTATTATATATAATGATAGGCCTGAATACTCGATCCCGTTTTGATTCTCCCATCACACTCGATGTACAATGTGTGTTACCGCCTACATGTATTTATACTCATCGGATCATGGACAATTACTATTTGTATTTTATACTTTACGAAAACATCAACAATTTTCACAAGAAATTACCATGATTACAGGAATTCGCATGACAAATTCGAAAGAAACTTCCCCCCATTCGACCTCAAAGAGGGCTAAATGTTCCCTGTATTGCATTTCCATGAGCAGATGGGGCCCCAGTACTAAACCGAACCTTCTCTTTTGGGTGCCTTAAGGTCTTTAAACACATTTGGGTTGTTAACAGTCAGACAGTGAAAAAACACCCCGATGCTCTCCGGATATCCAAGATGGCCGTCAATATGGTAAAAGCATAAATAAAATGACTAGATATATGTTTTTGACAATTGCAAATAATTGCCAGCATCTTAATGTTGCTAATGTACAATCTGTGTCAATGTCAATCAATCTAAGATGGCGGACAAAATGGCCGTCAAAAGTGGTCAAATTGAAGAAGAAAAAAATATATATCGGCTAAACTATAAGATAAAAGCGTATTTATAAAATGATTAGATATATGCTTATGATCATTGCAAACTAATTTCGGGCATTTTTATTTTACAACTGAACATCACATTTAAAGATGGCTGTTAAAATGGCTACCCAAAATGGTCGCCAAGGGTTGTCAAATCTTAGAAACGTTAGATATCAGCCAACAAGTAGAATAAACACAGAAATGAAATGACTTGATCTTTGTTTTTACCCTGGAAATGTCCTTTCTAGCATTCTCTTTTGTGACTATCATCACCATACTTAAAATTTAAAAATGACGTCAAATGTGGCTGCCTATAAACTGGTTTTTGACTTCTTGGAACAAGTTATCAGATTTATTAGAGTTTACACATATTTTTTTTGGCTATTCACTCTATCCTGATTTAAACGGCATTTTTGAATTCCCCGATTTGAGAGCTTTCCAAAAATGTATAATTTTGCTATCATCGGTTAAATACTCTTTTTTGTTATAGTCATGTATGTAAAACCGGTGAATTAGGACAAGTTCACTGTGAGCGAATAGGGAGAAAGCCAAGGACAATGCAATCGATTCGTGATTACAATTGTTACGTAATAGTTGACGCGTTTGTTGAAACAGAAAATTATAGAATAAAACATGGGATGATATTTGGCTTAACATGAAAATAAGTCATAGCCTCTGATTATCTTCGTAATATCGAGTCATGATCATTCTGTTCAGCTACCACGATGTGCTACTGCTAACCATCCTGTTAAAATGAAGCAGTACCCCGGAGCAATACCCTCTGTTATATCGGTCAGCGCCATCCTTTTCAACATGAATTCTACCCGAATTTGTGCTTGGTTAACCTTCAAGTTACTTAAACCGTTACCGTTCGTAACAGCCAGGGTGGTACCCTTGCTCGTGCTCGATAGATCAGGAACCCATCGACAGATCACGTTATCAATGATTATAAAGTACTTTACGCCTTTCATATATGTCTGCAAATAAAGAAGATGTCCCTTCCTTAATTCCTCTATATATACATGTATGTATGGTGCAATGTCACTTGCTTCTTTGCAGCTGCTCTTGTGGCTGAAGAGCTAACGTCCTTGCGCTTACTCTGCATATTATTTACAAGTGAATAATACCATTCACACTTTAAGTAGAACTTGACCTGAAAATATAAAACAAATCATACCACACAGATACACTGATGTTGTGATATATAACACTTCTTTTAAGAAGTCAAACACGAGTATAGGTAGCCACATTTGATGTCATTTGGAATTGTTTGGAGGAGGGTTAAAACAAGTATCTAGTATTTTTGAATGACTAGATATTTGTTTTAAAATGTCTGTGTTTATTTAGTCTTTTTTTGGCTGCTAGGCCTATATGACTTTACTAGAATTTGGCAACCCTTGGCGACCATTTTGGGTAGCCATTTTAACCACCATCTTAAACGTGATGTTCATTAATCGTTGCAACAACAAAAAATGCAAACAATTAATTTACGATGGTCATAAACATAATCATATTCAATCATTTTATATAAGCTTTTATCTTATATTTTAGCTGATATATATGCATTTTCTCAAGTTTAACCACTGATGGCAGCCATTCCGTCAAACATTTTGTCCTCCATCTAATGGGATGTGCATTAGCAGCATAACAACGCTGGAAATGGATTTGTAATGGTCAAAAACATAGTCATTTTATATATGCTTTTATCTTATATTGTAGCCGACAATTTGACTACTTTTTGCGGCCATTTTGGCCGTCATCTTGAAATTTATGTATATTAGCAACATAAAAATGCTGAAAATGAATTTGCAATGGTCAAAAGCATATATCTAGTTTATTTCTCCACTATTAACATCCCAAATGTGTTTAAAGGACCTTAAAAGGCACCCAAAAAGTTGGTTCGGTTTAGTACTGGGGGTGCACGGGAACCCATCTGATACCCAACTATAGTCTCATTCAAAAACATGTCAAATCCTATCTATACTCACCGAAGTAAACACTTTAATCAGGACATTTGAAACACCACTACATTCCCAAGCATCTATGAACCCAATGAAGTGCTTTATTTCCACGTTAGATCTTTGATATTTATCTTATATTAATTTTCAACAGGACTTGTTTCAGGAAGAGATATACAAGACATCGTAGATATATTCAGTGCGGATGATCTAGATGATGTATACACATATCTCAACAAAATTGAAAGAAAAGATATCAGGAACGCAAGGACACAATACGCACATAGTCTTAAAGATCAGGCAAAGACAGTTCTTAATCTTTGGTGTGACAGAAATTCAGAGGCAGCCACCAGGGATGCGATGATCACAGCAATGAAGCAATTTCCCGACTGCACGGCATCAGTACATGAACTTCAGAAAAAGTGGGGATATAGTCAGGCACACGACTAAACAGTTAATACAAGTAAACACAACTATCAAAATAAAATAAAGCCTGACATAGGTTTCATACGCTCTGATTGCGTCACATTCACAACAAGTAATTCATGTTGGCAAGTAAGCAGGGACTGAATGTGATAGTTATACAGTGCCTAAAAGTGTGAACTTGGAGATGTCCTACAATGCAGTTGTCATGTGCATACCTCTAAATGTCAGGGCATAAAGATGGTCAGGGCAAATTGGGCAATTGATTATTTGTCAGTATGTACAACTAAAGCATACAATATTATTACACCTCATAAATATTCATGAACTAATCATGCCAATTCATTGGCCAATTCCTATCGCAAGTACTATTTCCCTAGGGAAATGGTTTTGACTATTTCCATACAACCTCATCCCCAGAGTCACAGTGAGGTGTAATAAAACAAATACTACATGGTATGATCGGGGCAATAGGGCACACTATTTTCCCTCGGTCACCCTTCGGGTTCGGGGGTGATAGGCCCGTAGCCAGTACCTCGGGAAAATAGTTTGCTCTATTTCCCATCTACCATGTAGTATTTGTATATTATTCACAGTATAGCCTGTATGATATTGCCTTGTGTAATTGTCAACATCCATGAAGCATAATTTGTTTTGTAAACACTACAATCAAAGACACATAATGCTGATTCCAATGTTGATGACCTTTATCTTCATGAAGATAATTATCACATGTTGTCAAATTACATTGTAGAAAACCTGTAGTTGATGTCAATAAAATGGATACCAGTAGCATGAACTTACTACATTGTGGAGTACAGAGAGAATACCTCTAGCACCATCAAGTATACAATTTGAAAACCAAAAGCTTATAAATAAAAGACAATAAACACAACCAGCTACCGGTATTTGTTCTTGGTTTCAACAAGGCTGGACATGGACCATTCATTGACTCATTTGCGGGTGTTTCCATAACCTGACAACCATTCTCTATCTGACCACTTGTTCTGACCAACAATCAGTGTTAGGGTTATGGTTATAATTAGTGTTAGGGTAATGGTTATGGTTTGAGTTAGGGTTAGAATTGGTCAGAAAAGGTGGTCAGAAAACAAGTGGTCAGGTTATGGAAACACCCCACATATGCCCCAAAACCAATGGTGTGCAACTCAAATAACAGTACAGTACCTATGGAGGGCGGCATCTTTTCATTTGGTAATTGTATGCCTCAAAGGTGTGGCAGGTATGTACTTATATTCACCACTGTGTTTAGAGAGTGATTGCATGTGTTGCATGAGCGCATTTGCAAAAAGTGGTGTACAATCTATAATGTAGTCTAAAAGTGACCTCCATGAGGCGTCTGTGCTGTATGCATGTCACCTCAAGTGTGGGCGATGACATTAGCGTGTATGTTAATGTTCCGATTATATTGTGTATCCGGACGTCTGTATTCGAGTGTTTAATAATATGAATGCCGAATCCTAGCATGAAAATGTTACACCCGTGAAGGTTACAAATAGTGTGCCTTTAAGAAATGCATTCAGTTTCCTGTTACCTGTATATTTTGCGATATATTTTTAACAGGATGACTGGCCATGAAGCTAGTACTTACGTATGGACAACCTGGACCACAAAGACAGTCTACAGTCTTGCCACATGTCTTGCCATATATGTTGACTTTATGCCCCCATTGAACTCAAATCTGCTCAAGAGATACCATATTGTGATTTTCTTTCCAAATTTGAACTTTTAATGATACAAAATCTGAAATAACACTGGTTTTTATAACGAATTGAAACCACACTTTGGGCTTCTAGTTCCACCCAGCAAATTATCCAAGGAATGATACCAAGCATTTTAGGCCATGCTTGAGAGAGCGATGGTAGTGTAGCAAGTGCCCTGGCAATAAAGAGGTGGTGTGAAATAAATCTGAGAAATGGTGAAGGAGGGGGAAGATTTACTACCCTGGAAAAGCTTGCAAATCGGGGGTTAGGATAGTCTCAAACTTTTAAGGGGTATGGAATCGTAATGGTTCAATTTATGTCTTCGTGGATGTGTACAACGGCAACTGTGTGAATTGACAAACCAAATCTGCACACTCGCTGGATCTCCGTATAACCACCATTATTCATGCCAAATATTTTAGCACTATTTGAAATAGGATCACTACCTATATAAATGTGTATATGGGACTTCCCAAAATCTCATCCAGATGCCACAATGCTCCAGAGAAAAAAGTAATCCTATTATAGAATACTCTAACACTAATACTATTATACTATACATGTATAACACCAATAATCTATTATACCATTTTGAATAGTAACATTACCTTAAGAAATGTCAATCTTGGACATTCCAAAACCTGCCCCATGCCACAATGCCCCCAGTTGAAAAAGTACATAATACACGGCGTGTCAATAAAGTGTCCTATATGAAACATGATTTTTTTTGGCCATGACAAATATAACAATTGTACATAAAATAGTAATAATTATGTTCAGCAGTCTGTAATGTGTCATAAGAATATTTTCTATCTATTTTGGAGCTTTCATTATCAAATTATGGGACATCTTTTCAGGCATGTCAAATTCAGCTTTGGCCATTTTTCATGTGTAGAGAACTCACGTATTACAATCGTCTTTCAGTGTAATTGAACATAATCAATCAAATCAATTATTATCTACCTACTACATGTTGATAGTTCAATTTGAGCAAAAATATATCTCATTGTGGTGAAACGGAAATGAACTGAACTGATTAGATCTATCTTACACATTATTGTATCCTATAAATCATTATTGGAATCACAATAAACAGGATATTTTCCAGTTGAATATCAAATTCCTCTCCAAAGTGGTCAAAGTGGGGATTTACACTGAATTGATCATATCTAGGAGTTAAGGGGTGACATTTAATGGGATGAAGTGTATTTTGATAAAGGACTGATATGGCTTACTATACTCTATTTGGCCTCCTCTGGACAGTGACATAACTTAACAGGAGCAGTTTTTACGCACGCGTATGTATCTTCCGTCTTTCAAAGCTCGTGTGTATACGTCAGCGCCTCGAGTATGCGTGCGCGTTATGTGCTGCAATTAGTAGAATACGCAGTTACGTCACTGTATCGTGATTGCCGAATAGACTATGAACATATACTATTACTATTGTTTTAAATAGGATGTGTTTTGACACGCCTTGTATGTACTATTATAGTATACTCTAAAACAGTACGTTAAGCTACTATGTCATTTGGAATCTGGTAAATCTGCAAGTAGTATGAAATCTAAGGGTCAACATTTTAAATATCTTAGGAGAATTTTCGATACAACTATCATGCTCCTTTAGTAGTACTAGCGGGCACCAGCGCTTCGCGCTGGACCCGCTAGAAGATTTCACGGGGAATAAGTAAACAAAGCGTAAGAAAATGTAATACAATAATATCAAGAACATGTCCTACATGTATACATAATCCAGACGGGGCCCTATTAAAACAATCCGAATAGCGCAGGTGCTTTTGATAATCCAGGTATACATGTGCCTTAATCTAGGTAGGCCTACGTTTGTGTTTCCCGATACCTATGTAGGCCTCCCATGAGACCTGAAATGCGGGTACCCGTTGTCCCATTATATCCAGGGACCCCATAGGCCTAAGCCCTACCCCCTAATCCAGTTGCCCCAGGTGCTCTTAATAATGCACCGGATACCACATAATCAAGGTAGGCCCACTGCAGTGTGCCGTTATCTCGAGATACCCAGGTGCCCTTACTTTATCATATTCAAGTAAATTAAACGCGGGTGCCGAAGATAGCGGGCAGTTAAAGTCCTATCACAATAGGCAGAGGTCAAAGCGTTATAAATGTTTATATAAATATCAAGAGTATGTCCTTAAATAATTCAGGTACTAAAGTGCCCTTGATATACATGATATAATGTAAGTGATATGGTGCCCTTAATACACCATGAGCCTAGGCCCGATGTGCTCTTAAATAATACAGATACCCATGTTTCTAATCCAAGTAGGCCTACTCCATCAACGTGTTTTTAATACCCCCAGTTATTACCTCCTGTCAGCGCATGTTTCTACCTATTTTGTACCCCAAATAATAAAAAGTTTAATTTTTATGTCAAAATTGAAAGTTACTTAAAATTTAGATTTTAAATGTCTCCCCGATTCTTTTATTACCCCTCCACCCCGTTTTCCTCCTTTAACATTTTGGTGCTGGTGTCGCCACTGCCCATTATGCACATACTGTATCCAGGTAATTCAGTATAGGCCTACGTTCTGAGCGTTATAGTTTTATAGTCGGTCGTTTAGTTTTATGGTCGGCGGAGTCTATCATCAAGATCACTTGTACCATTCCACGCTTGTACTTGAGCACAATGTATGCCATCCGGGTTTTGTTTGGCCTATTTACATTAAATACATTATTCCTTCAATAGGCATGTGGGGCCTTACGTATAGTATGTAGTCCCTTTGTTAGGTTTGCTGTGTTCTATAAAGCCTCCCGAGATACTATCTGAGTGTACACCCTTAAAATCCAGTTATCAAACGTGGCCCACCTGCGCATAGTATATCCAGGTAATTTGAGACTCGTTTTATTATAGTGAACCCCGTAATCCAGATACCACGGATGCCCTTAATATAATCCAGACACTCTATAATAATCATGATAATGTACCACACAAAAAACACGTTCCGTTTATCCAGATGCCCCATGTGCCCTTATATCCAAGTGCGGAGAGGAGGAGGTGGCTTTAGCTGTTTAGAGTACACTATTAGAAAAAGGGTGCTTCAGAGGCGTTCTTGGCTGTCCCGTATATGGTTTAAAGGTTCTTTGATTTTAAAGGCCCCCAAAAGGTTCTGTAGAGAACCTTTAGAGGTTCTAAAGACCAATGTTTGCCCATATTTTGCCTATTTTGAACCTTAAAATGGTTCTTTTTGGAACCTTTTAAGGTGATATAAAGGGTTCCATACGGCCGCGGGACAGCCAAGAACCCCTGAAGCCTGAAGCATCCTTTTTCTAAGAGCATGAAGAGTGTACGGACTGCCTGCTTTCACTCTGCTCCGTTACAATGTGCACGGTTTGCGCCACAAACGCGTACAATTTTTGTGCTGCGTCATTACGTGTGCGCCGAACCGCGTTCGCCATGTTAAACGCGGTCGCGCAGCACAACATAGAAACGGTTGACATGGTACTGCCAGTTTCTTTATCGTTAGCAAACGTCGCATTCATCTATGTTACTAATGTGAACGTGTCGCTTTAAGATCTGTGTAAGAGTTTTTGTTTACATTTAGAAAATGCCGTGAAATATTTTTATTTGTCGGACGTATAAATGCTTGTTACTATGCGATCTTTAAGAATAATAAACAGCCGCATATACAGAAATGTAGCTATATCCCTGAAGAAAATATTTTGGGTGAAGACCATATGTCATCACTCACTCCGAAAACCACAATTTGTGTCCGAACAGTAGCTGCCCGAGTAAAATAAATTCAACATTTTGGATTTTCACATGTGATCCTTTCTGCGCATGTCTGAAAACGGGAAAAAACGGGTATTGAACTATTTAATTAGCTCGTGTATTAGAGGCGCAATTACCACGCTTTTTCAGTTGAAGAGGGACGCGAGTGCAAAATTATTATTGAACTATCTAATCAGGCGAGGGACCGAAAATTAGTATATAGATGACATCTTCTAAACGGTTAACAATTTCAATCCCTATAATAGATTATTGATTACTGCCGTAATTCTTTATAAAGGGTTCAACAAAAGAAAGTATACCACTTTGTTTATGTCATTTTGAGTAACATTCAATTTTTTTTGACCAAACAGGCTAGATAGGCAGTTAGATGAATCTTTTAGGCATACTTTGATAAAAAATTGTCCCCCTAACAACAAAGATAAACCATGATTAGTACCATTTAAAGAAAAATATCCCATTTTCAAAAGTCGCATTTCCAATACACAGCACGAGAAAAAAGGACCAATTGTTAACACACACAATGTCGTAAGACCCAACGCATTTATACTGTGTGATCGATAGCCCCGTCAATCCTGGCTAATACACACACCCCGAGAGACCCCAATTGGTCCTTTCTTCTCGTGCTGTGTATTGCAAATGCGACTTTTGAAAATGGGATGTTTTCTTTAAATGGTGCTAATCATGGTTTATCTTTGTTGTTAGGGGGCAAATTTGGTATCAAATTATGCCTAAAAGATTCATCTAAATGCCTATCTAGCCTGTTTGGTCAACAAAAAAATTTGAATGTTACTCAAAATGACATAAACAAAGTGGTATACTTTCTTTTGCTCAAATATTAAGTTCAAAGGTCAGTTGAGATAAATTTGTAAAAATGAACTGAAAATATCCAAGAAATACTAAGACCGATTGTAAAAACTTGGACTTTTTCAAAACATCCGATTGGGCACTCACAACGCCGGTTTGATGGTGATGATGCCCCAAGTAATGATTGAATTATTCATCACTTGGCTTGTCAGATTGGCTTTTTACGTCCGACAGTATCCCACTGCAGTACGCGTGATACATAACGCGAACCATATTTGCATAGAGGGCGTTTTACAATAAATAGCGATGATATTATTGTTTTAATCAAGTTTTGCTGTGTTTTTGTTAGTAGAAACAACAATAACGGCAATTTTTAATGTTTATCTTGAATTCTGAAGTAAATTTTTAAACATTTAAAATTGTCAACACCACTTTTAAAGGGACATTAAAATGTCCCTTTAAGTATTCCGTATTTTTTACTCCAGCAGAGCAAGTGATCGAGTAAGATAGACGGTGTAGCGATGGCGTACCGATGGAGTAGCGTTAGTTTGGACATACGGCCAGAAAAACGAAAATATTTTGAATTTGTATTACTCTCAGCGTAATTTACGCCGGCGATTAAAGGCATATTATGTGATCTTTTCTAGGGAGCGCCCTCTATTCATGATTTTGTTTAGAAAGTAGATTTTCTTGCAGATTTACATTTCGGATCATAAATCATGAATAAATTTCAAGTTACAGAGCGACACGATTCCTAATTACCACAAAATCATGGTTTTAGAGTGAATTTAGACTAGAGAAAAATAAGTTGTCGGATAATTCGACAGTTTATTTTCACTCTAAAACCATGATTTTGAAGTAATTAAGAATCGTATCGCCCTGTAACTTGGAATGTATGTACGATTTATGATCAGAAATGTAAATCTGCAAGAAAATCTGCTTTCAATTTTTTTTTCAATGTTGAGGGCGTTCCCTGGAAAGATCACATAATATACATTTAACCACTGTAAGTTACGCTACTCCATCGGGACGCCATCGCTACGACGTGTAACTTACACGATCACTCGGTGTACTGGAGTAAAAATTAAGTAGGCAGCGCCGCTTGCGTTGACCGTTGCATTCAATCTTAAAAATCAGTCGGTATCCAAATGGATCCATTGAATTTTCGAATGTTGATGTTCATCCTCATATTTCGGTATTATTTTTGTGTCGATCAATACTTGTTTGGTCAAATCCCCGTGCTTCTCCATAAATGAACCAAGCAATATATAATACGGTATATGAAAGAGGAAGAAGGGTCAACAAAATTCGCACGGTCACAAAATTTCGCACGGTCACAAAATTTCGCACGGTCAAAACATTTGGCACGGTCACAAAATTTCGCACGGTTACAAAATTTCGCAGTCCAAAAAGCACAACAGTCAACAAATAATGCCCAATCCTCATTGTTTTCGGACTAGGCCATATTTATTTTCATGTTATGCGAATTTAGCGTCCCGGTATTGCGCATTTAGCGTCCCGGTATTTGGAGCCAGGGGGGGGGGGGGGGGGGGGGGGGGGGGGCAACTTGCCCCCCCCCCCCCCCTGCCCCCCGGTCGGTACGCCACTGAGTGGAATGACGCCATCTTGTTTTCAAAACCAATTTGAAGTTCGAAACTCTTTAAACGTTGTGCAAGAATGATTTATTTGTTCCTAGCTTTGTGTGAACAAATGAAGTCAATCACATTTTTTGTTGGTGTTTGGTGAACCTTTTTGCTTGAAATCGCATACATTCCATGTTCACATTTGAATATCCCGCCAACAAATTTGTTTTTGTATTAAAGTGATTACATTAGCTCCCTTGAAAATAATTAAGGAAGTACAGCGAATTCATGAGCTTGTAAACAAAGGTCAAACTTACACTATGCGCTAGATGAATCGCGTAAGTGTTGTTCACAATGCCAGTTACTCCACGGTGGAGCTACGCGAAGCTCGCTACTCCAAAAGCCAGGAGTAAATCGACCGAATTTAGGCAGCATAACTTACGCCAGCGACCGTTCGCACAGTCACTTCTCAGTCACTACCTTACGTCGCTCTTTCTTTTCCTAGTGTGAACTTACCTTGTGTGAACATAGCTATTATGAAGGTCTTTGGGTAAAACAGTAATAACATAATACTGGATACAGTCATGAGAATGCTTATCGCTGCATTTGTATGCTTTTTAGAAGACAGTAAGTAAATTTGATACCAGTTATTTATGTCTCCTGTATGTTCATGTCAATGGAAAGCTGATATGTTCATCTTATCGATGACACCAAATGTGTAGCAATACTTGTTTCTGGTGCTTCTGAATGTGTCAAAATCACCATTTGTTCTCATCATAAATCGGTAAAGCAGTTTCTATAACGTGGGGCCAAAAAAAAAAAGATTTGACTTGCCCTTTCCGACCGACCCGAATTTTCGGAAATCTAGGGTCGCTATTTATAATCTTTTTTTTTTTCAAAAAAAAAAAAAAAAAAAGATTGAAAAAAAAAGAAAAAGAAGAAAAAAAAGAAGCACATTTTTTTTATTTTTATTTTATTTATTTATTTGGACATACACTTTTGAAACAGTGGCATGAGTCTTCTCGACTGATGCGTCCTTAAAACATATTACACAATATTATCACATGTATAAATAAAAAGGCAGAATATATACAAATATTTACATGATAACATAGAATCATACAAGTTGAATGCTACGTGCGGTCCATGCACGTTTTAAGTAGGATTTGCAGAACACATCAAATATTTGGAGTACGGGTAAATCATCACCATGATCACATACAGTAAGAACATCATTTGAAAGACCTAGCATAAGACACATTTTAATAGTTAAATTACCAGATATAAATATTCTCCAAAACTCTTCTAAATTATGGAGTGATAGTTGATTTTCAAGTTTAAGGAATTCATCAACTCTGATATGATTTAACGCACTACAAATAAATAAGAAATGTCTAAGATCCTCAATATCTTTATCACATAATGGGCAGTAAATATTTACATCAGGTTTCCATGAATGAGCACGGCCATTGAGGGGTAAGGTATTGCACCGAGCTTTGAATTTCATTGTTGCACCATAAAAATCTAATTTACATAATAAGTAATCTTCCAAACATCAACAACAACAAAATCTAAAAAAAATCAAAAAACATGTTTTTGTGCAGTAAATTTTCAAAAAAAATAAAACAAAAAAATATTAAATTTAAAAAAAATAAAAATCCGACAGTCCGACCCTGACTTTGATCCTGAAAGGGCAAGTCAACTTTTTTTTTTTTTTGCCTGGTGGTGAAGGCTAAACTTCTTTTGAGCATGTGAAAACGTGCATTTCATTACTTCTCACTTTGTCAAAATCAGTTGAGGAAGACATGTTTTACGCTCGTTTATGAAAGAACACATTATAAAAGCCAAACATAGTTCGGGGATCATACTATACGTATACAAAATCCATATTTTAATATGGATTTTGTATACGTATAGTATGATCCCTGAACTTTGTTTTAAAAACGGTTCACCATTGTTCGTTCATGATACATGCCACTACTGTATTTTCCTTTTCCATGTTACAATCACTGGTGACATTCAGGGGCGTAACCAGGTGTGCAGTTAAGTGTGGGCGAGGGTAGACAAATTTCCCCCATGAAAAAATGCCCTGGTGGAAACAATATAGAGTGTAGCGAGTGAAGCGTTTAACGGGTGGGTCTAGGAGCCCGCATTAAAGGGGCCGAAAATCAATGGGGTTTATGCATTATGTAACACGAGGGATTCTGGTGAATATAATTTCACAGTTTATCACAATTACATTTTAAGCAATAAAATAAATGATTTTTATTTTGAAAATAACGTTTATTGTTCAATTTCTTCCCCTTTCTCTGCCCTGTCCCTTCCTCTCCCTCCTTCCTTTCCCCTTCCACTTATCTTTTCCCCTCCCCTCTCATCTCCCTCCTCTTTCCCTTTATATATCTTTTCCCCTCCCTCCCTTTTCCCTCTCTTTCCCTTTTTGTATTTTTCCCCTCCCTCCCTTTTCCCTCTCTTACCTCCTTTTCTTTTCCCTTGTCTCCCTATCCTCCCCTTTTTCATCTTTTCCCTTTTGTTACCTTACCCCCTTTCTTACCTTCCTTCCAAAATGCCCCCAAAATGTCACAGGGTGGGCGATTCGCCCACCCTGCCCACTCCTAGTGACATTAATTTATTTCACATGAAATAGAGAATATCTGAACCCGGACTCTGAACAAGGTATTGATGCAATAAACTCGTTATTGTTCCATAATTGCGCGTAATTTATATTGATTGACTATGGAAATCACAAATCTGTTTGCAGTTTCAAAAATAAAGCAATGCTCCAAAAATAATCATATACAATTTTTCTATTTCTATAGGCATTGCTTTTATTCGTATAATGGTTAGAAATATTTGTAATTTTTATTTTATTTTGAGTAAAGATTTTGTTTACTCACCCTGTATGTAGTGACCTTATCAGTTCACGTTGTGTGTTTATTCATGCATACATAAACAGAATAAGCTGGTGTTTGAAAATCGAATAAATCTAATATGCTGTTTAGTTTCGATATATTTTTCAATTATGATGACATACATGTGACATGGTGAATACATTGCATATAAACTGAACATATCAAAAGAACATCTACATCTACATCTATTAAATACTCAATAATGTTGCCTTAAGCAATATCTAATTGAGAAAGAACTACAATCGGTAGGCCATCATAAATATCAAACATTAATTAACTTGATACAGAGCTGTGTTGGCTGTTAGTGTACACTGTACAGTATAGTAACACTGAAACAGGTTTACATGTATTTCGTTAATAGTAGGAGCCCCAGAGCTCTAAATTCGGCTTTAAAATGGTTTGACCCCTGACCTCCGAACATACTCCAAAAGGAATACTTTTATGTTAGATTCATATCTTGTCTACAAGAATAAAGTGTCCTGCTCTTATGATTCGCTTGCGAATTCATGTTATTGGCATTACCTGTATTCCCCTTTATATTCACATAGACAAAATCACATAAAACAACTCGTGTTAGGGGTAGGGGTAATATTATGGCCATAAAAAGTTGAAATAACTGTATAAGTATGTATAACTATACATCATATCTATGGGGAAGAACTGCTTCACAAGTTGAGACAGTTATTTATAGTTATAATGTCAATGTTACAGGTAAAATAGCTAAATTGAGCATTGGAAAAAGTCACAAAAGGGTCAAAAATGCTTATTTTTGTAACTTTTTCAATTATTCCATGACATTTTTGACCGATATCCATGACATTAAAATGAGAAAAGCTAATATAATGTGACAAGTAATTCTTGCTTTAAATTCATAAACATAATTATATGTAGTTTTGACATTTCCTTTCAATGTTATAGTCAATATACTACTCAAACCTTTACGAGAGGTACTATTACTTCATTTCTGCTATGTGAATACATGGGGAATATGATTTTTGCCATAGCCTAATTTCGCAAGAGAATCGTAAGAGCAGGACACTTTATTCTTGTAGATAAGATATGTATCTGTCATAAAAATGTAAATTTGAGGCCTGGGGCTCCTACTATAAGGAAACTACATGTACATGTAATTCGCGGACACGCCTAAGTACGTGTACACTATTATAGTGACATTGAAATAGGTTTACATGTATTATGTTATAAATGGAAACTACATGTAATATGCGGATACGTGTAAACGCAGTGGTTACACTTAATTGTTTGACACCTTTTGTAACATTTTCAAGCCGAATCACAGGTAAATACATTTTTCCATGTCAAAATGTTAAAGTTAGGATTTTGATTTGGTAATGGATTGTATAGGTTAAGACCACGGCATGATATGGAATCGTAATGGTTGCTTATTTAACACAATACTCGATACACAGTCATATGAATGCGTCGCTGTATTTAAATGCTATCGTCAGAAGATAGCAAATTTTATGTAATCTCGTATATTAAAACAAATAATGTTAAATTAATAATCTGACATGTTATTCAGTGTTATGGCCAGGGAGGATCACCGGTCACTGGGATTTCATTATCGTTAAACACACGTATGTATGCGCATTAGGTTCTCATGGCAGTTCACATAAATGTTGATGATTTTCATGTAAAGACTAGTGTTTTCTAAATAATATACAAAACGGCCTGTTTTTCAATAGTCATTAGTGTACTCTTATGGAATTAGAGAATAAAGGTATTGTTTTTAGACCGTACCCGTGTTATATTGTCTGACGTAAATGCGGACGATAGTATTATTTTAAGTAGAACAACGACGCCGCAGGCGGAGTTGTTCTACGCAAAAAATAATACTATGGACTTTAGACATTTATCAAAGAAATAAGTACATTTTATTGTCCACATTTGACAACTTTTACCCCTGCTAGGATCGAATAGCCCACAAACATTCCATCCAATCACATGCGATGAGTAAACCATGCGTAAGCATCGCAGCGCCGGCATAAACGCAGGAAAAGCGCTAAAGACGCACTGCAGAAGTGCGCGTTATGGAGCAAACCACGCATTGTGAAGGTCGGGCGCGCTGTTAAAACGTAAGCCCCACCTCCCCGTGTTCTATTGTCTCATCTAGATGTCGCCGAATTCTCTGAGAACCAATGAGATTGCTTAAACTTTCTTAGCTGTTTAAGAATGAATGTTATAGTGATTGGTGAATGAAACATAATGCATATTTAAAATAAGCATACCTATACAAAAAGAAAATAAGTTACAATGATCAAATTCCTCTTTTAACAATTAAGGTCTATTCAAGATATAGCTGATCATGAATTGTTTGGCTACTAACGCTCGTAAACACAATTCAATATAATTTCAATTTTTGCAGTTATAAAACGATTTACAAAACAATACATTTTATGTGATTTTTACTGCAGAAATACGAACAATTCCCTTGTATCATCATCATGAAGATAAATATGAATTGTTGCCGATTAAAAACAAGCATATTCTTGAATTCAGAACTGTACATTTAGATATTCCAGTGGTTTATAGGCCTACTGATTCTTTTATCAATTTAACAACCATTTTCATTATTTTCAAAATATGGACAACACAATTATAAAGTGTTATTGTGGATGTTATGCATACCATTTCATATGATATGGACACAATTCTTGTGTACAGGGTGAGTAAAACAAAGTGTACTCAAAGTAAAATAATTATTAAAACATTTTGTTATCAGAATATGAAGGCAACCAAAGTATGCGGCATTAGATGCATTTATTTAGTATCATCAGCAAAAGAATAATGACATTTCATGGTACCGTTTACCAGATATGACTGTTTTGGTAAAGTTACTGCATTTTGAAACCGAACACAATATTGAATATTTTACTCAATAATGCTTGATATTAATGAACAAGTGGATTATGTATGGTACGCAATAGCTAACTAATAAAGACAAATCAAACATTCTCACTTATTTTTTCAATCATTAAATGCGAAATAATGACAAAACAATGTCATTATTACACGAATTTAGCAACAACAACAACTTAATTGGCTTTTGTGATAGTTGGACTCAGCTCGGATTAGAGTGTGGACCTTTTTCAATAGTGGAATTCATTTGATCATTTATAAGAGAAATAGCGCAAATCTTGATCGGTTTAAAAAATGTTCTCTTTTACATAAATATATTTACCGCAACCAATTTCAACCAACTAAAATTCTTTAGAAAGCTAATGAGATAACCCATCTGCCTCAAAAAAAACAAATTCTGTGAAATTTATGCACACATCTTAAGATAAAACATCTCAAAGTTGAGTGCACCTTTTTTTACTCACCCTGTATCACTTAATCATGGATATTTTAATATTGTCTTAACAGCTTATGCTAAACATAATATACTGCATGGTATTGTATTTCCTATCGATAGTATGAGCTTACATCATAGCTTGCTATCAACTTTGTTTTCCCGTTTTACAGTTTAATATAACTTTAAATTTACTTTCAATATCCCTTGTTTTCCTAAGAACATACCACACTATACGAACATTTAATTAGAAGTTTGAAAATAGATCAGCTTGCTTGATACTACAAGGATCGGGCGAGGGCGTTTATTACGCCTACCTCTAATACTTTACCAGACGATTGTGGACACAAATTCCCGTAAATTTTAAATCTCCGTTGGTTTCATTGTAAAATGGATTTTGATTATATGACCACAGACAATTCATCGCATGTTATTTCATCCAACTCCCAAAGAAGATTTCTTATTAGCAAAACTACGGTTCCAACAGGAATTTTCCCAAACAAAAGTGCAAAACACTCGTAAAATTAATTAACAGCTAAAGCTGGAGATCGTCTGACTTCCACCTTCCTTAAGAAGTACTAATAAATAGCAATAATATGGTACAGATAGGTATCTTGGCCTCAGGCATTAAAAGAACTTGAATCTCAACTAAAAAAATTGTATTTACAAAGTAAAGGGTCTTTGAGGTTTTTAAGAAAAGCAAGAGAGGACTGAATAGAAGTCAAATTAATTGTACTACTTGCAGCAGGAATGCCTTAAATACCATCGTTTAACAACATTATAAGCCTTTCATTGCAATGTAATGTCAATGGGAACTAGCAGACACTGGTGACAGAAATTAGTGGTCATGTGATGGAATTGGAATATTAATGTATAGGGTCACGCGTTATGAACTCGCCTCCCAATAGGGTGGTGCCATTACATTTTTTAGTTTTATGCTGTCATTTTCCTCAAATATTTTCAAAACCACAAAAGCTATCTCAACAAATTTGGTATCATTTTAAAGCCCTAATAACAAGCTATCTGCCTGCAAAATGGCATTGGTATAGCTAATACAGAAGGGGAGATACAGCTGTTTGATGTTTGGAGACCAGGGGTGGTGCTGGAAGGGGTGCCGCTGGAAGGGGTGCCGCCTGTACAAACTCAATGGGGATAATCCAATAATGGCGATAATCTTTGTTCTTTTTACAATAACTAGTCATCTCCTAATGTTACAAACACCATTCTGGTCCCATTTTAAAGGATATTTAGTAGTCTTTAAGTACGTGGTTCAACAGACTTGTTAACTATTTGTAACAACTAATTAATTATGGATAAGACCATGATCATCAGCTTTCTTTCTATTCGCTACACAGTCAACGTGAATAATCAGCCTCAATTTACCGGATTTATAAAAATGACTATAACAGAAAAAGTTTTCAACTTATGATAGCAAAAGTATACATTTTTGGAAAGCTTGTAACTAGAGGAATTCAGAAATGCAGTTTATATCAGGGAAGGGTACATCCTTAAATAAATATTTCTGAAAATTCTAAAAATATATAAAATAAAAATTGGAGATATTCACTAGCCGGTATAATTGCCATACCGACGTAGTAACTTTGACATTTATATATCATCTAATGGGTAATTTCATGAGGAATTCAAATATGTAAAGTAAATAATGATAGGGGTAGGTATAAAAATATTTGGATCTCAAATTGAAAATTAAAAAACTCTGATATTTTCCCGAACATTTCCGATCATACCATTTTAGTTCTTGGTCGTACTATAATGTTAATGGCATATTTGGTTTCCTCATGCAATTTCCCTTCAGAAAATGTATACTTTTACTACCTCAGGGGGTATACAAGCAAATATAAATGTGTAAAGTTAAAATCATGTCGCGAAAGCCAAAATCCGTGTGTAACGCGAAAGGAGGTGAGCTTAATACACATGACCATAGACGTTATTCGTAATTGGCGCACTTACGTCAAAAGAGGGCCGTGCTATCCAACTGAGCATGCTCAGAGCAATTAGTGCTCCGAAAACGAGGCTAGTTATGTAGGCGAGACGAGAGTGGTGTAGTTTTTTATAATGTGGTGAACTTCGCACTAATCATAAAAATTCTTCATACTTCTGAGCTGTTCAATATTTGACCTTATTACATTCGTGAAATAAACTTGAACGTATAAACTATCTATTCCACTAGTTTGAAATTAAATGTTTACTGGTAACCGACACTATCTAGGAAAGTGCAGAAGTTCACAGTCCATTATATTGCCGTAAAAGTACGAGATTGTATGTTTATCGGCGTGACATCGAGTATATTACGAATAACGTCTATACACGCTTGTTTGATTATCTCTACAGTGTATAAAGCAACGCTCTTAAACACAGGACATGGATAACAACAGCGGTAACCCGATTGACCCCAGTGCTGTTTCATGTGAGTAGGTCTACATTTTCAAAACATTCATCATATTATGCAGTAGAATGATTATCTACGAGAACGTCCTCCGGTGTAGCCTACATTGTATAGTGTATACCATTGGTCGGTTCTCGGATGGGAGCGGTTTTCGCAAGGCGAAGTATCAGAAGGGGTTGTTCGGTTGTGTGACAGTGAAATACACAGTATACGAGGTAGACTACCTCCGGTGTAGCAGTCAAAATCGGGGTCTGCACAAAACGAAACCATATTTACGAGGGGGTATCAAAAAGTTTTTGAAATCACACAGAAGTGAAGGAGCTATATCGATAAAATGTTGTCAGTGTAATTACTGGTCCTTAAAAACATTATGGTGCAAAAATGGTCTCATAAGTATGTTTACTTTTTATACAGGTGGGAAGGCCATGTAAATCAATGACGTCTTCCAACGGTGATGTGTACATGGTTTACTGGGATAGCTTGTTTAGGGCTTTAAAATGATACCAAATTTGTTGAGATAGCTTTTGTGGTTTTAAAAATATTTGAGGAAAATGACAGCATGAAACTAAAACATGTAACGGCACCACCCTATTGGGAGGCGAGTTCATAACGCGTGACCTGCTTCACAATAATGTGTACAACCCAGCGTGACACGGTACACGGCGCAAACCCCTAAGAATCGCTTTTCTGTTTCTACTGGGTTTATTGCCGATTATTGCTGATTATTGCTGGTTCCAAACCTGCTTTGTGAACGTTTTTGGGATTACCAAAAATACCGATTATTGCCCGGTTCTGCCTGTTTCTACTGGGCAAACTTAGCGTTTATTAGCGGTAACTTGCCCAGCAGAAACACGCTCTATAGTACCACCTTAATAATTTTAGAGACATTTGAAAGTCCCGTGGTAATTCATTTTCATGAACTATAAGGTTATTATTTTCTGTTATTAAATCATGCACAAAAATTCCATTTGTCTATTTATATAAGTGCCATGAAGATGTTTCATTTGCATTATCCAATTTTGAAAACCAAATACAATTGGAATTTAAATTTGAGGTCTTTTAAAAAACTCATGGGGTAGGCGGATCCAATAGGACATGAACATTATTTGATTTAAAATATTTAACCTAAAGAAAGTCTATAGACTTACAATTGTATACTGTTCAAAACACACCGCCAACCAATAGCATGCCATGGCCCCCATCGATAAAAGAGTTTTACAAAAGGAGGAAGAGAAGAAGGAGGAAGAGAAGGAGGTAGGGGAGGAGGAGGAATGATAGTGGGGGGTTACGGGTCATGTCCCCATGATTTTGTAGAGCTAGAGCACGTGTGGTCCAGTGGATCAGAAGCAAGTCTCACGATTTGCGCGTATTAGTTTCGATGTTTCAAGTTTAACAAGATGGCTTCAGGATTTTTTTTTAGTATGTGATTTTCAGTAAAAAATCGCACACTTTCTTTAGTAAAAAACTTTTGAAACTGGACCTACGACCATTGAAATAACAATAACTCCAAACCGCAACATCGTATCTTATCTCAACAATCGAGGTGTCAAAGTACAGAACAAAATTAGGCACTGAGTTCAATATTTGTCATATTAATCTATACCCTTTCGGGCCGTTAATTATTGGCTCATTTGTTACGTGTCTCGATACTTTTTATTTATGATGAGTATATATACTTGTTTGGTTTTAAATTAGTGTTGGTTCCAATAAGTTTTGTGATATTGACCACTCTCCTCACATACTGCAGGCCTTTGTTCTCGCCTTGGTCACATTTTCTTGTCATGCGTATGGATGGTTCACGTCACATTTCTTCGCACACAATATGTGCTCTGTTTCAGCATGGTTTACAGTCTATCATCGTTTGCTATTAGGGAGCGGGCATTATTTACGCCAGGGGGGGGAATGGAGGAGTTAAGGGGGGAACGCGAAAAAAAATCTATACAGACAGGGGGGAACGCGAATATTTAAAAATCAACTGAGGGGGGAACGCGAATTTTTTTTTTTACACGTGTGGGGAAAAAAATAATAAGGGGTAGATTTTTGAGGGGGGAACATCAACTTTTTTACCTGATGGATGGGGGGAACCTGAAATTTTTTTGGAAGACAAAAGGGGGAACATGAAAAAATGTGGGGAAAATAGATGGAAATCCTCCATTCCCCCCCCTGGCGTAAATAGTGACCGCTCCCTTATGTTGGTGTAGCGAGCCATGACAGTTCTGTGATTTGGTCCATTCGCATGCATTTCATGCCTCTCGCTTTTGGTCGCTTCTGTTGCTTTTTGTTATTATTATTGGGTAGGGTCAAAAAAATTCGCACGGTCAAAAAAAATCGCGCAGTACATGTACTATATGTACAATTTTGCCTTATATTTGACTATTTGGGCGGAATATGCCCACACATAACCTGTACCCCGCACGCAATCTCGGTCTTTTATCATTTTTTTCCCTATTTTCTTTTTTTTCCCCTTATTAATTTTTTTTAGAGGGGTGGGGGGGCGGGGCACAAATGGGTTTTGGGGGCGGGGGCACAAATGTTTTTTCCCCGTCAGGGGATGCCCCCCCCCCCCCCCCCCCCCCCCCCCCCCCCCCCCCCCGAGCTACGCCACTGTGCACATTGGTCGCATTTTCTTGTAAACAATAGTTTGGGTTTTTCTATTATTGCTCGCAATTTGGTAGTGCGATATTATGTGTGCACTCAGCATTGTTTATAGTTTTTCAAGGTTATTACTTTAATCCGGTGTACCAGTCATAATATTGATAGTTCTGCGATTTCAACCATTCTATGTCTCATGTAATCTCACGTATTTCTCGTGACCCTGCCTCCGGCCTTGCTGTCACTGGTTTGCTTCACACGCATCTATGAACAGATGGTTTAAGTCGCAGATCTATTATATCATTTGATTGTATATTATTGTTTGCTACCATAATAGTTCAAAGAAATCACGTTTTTGGTGGACAAGTTAACTTGGACACCTTAGTTTTCAAATGAAAGGTCATGGGTCATTATTATTGTTTCAATTAGCTAGTGGTGACGTTAAACGTTACAATTATTGTATTTACTAAATAATGTAAATTGTATTATACATAAAGGAAGAAGTAGTGATAGAAAAACGAATCTTATCTGTGGTTTCATGCAATTTGAGCTTTTTAATACAGCCGGCAGTATAGACTTTGGTATAAAATTAAAATGCTAAAAAATATCGCCAATCGCCGCCAAATTCAGATTTTCAGTGCAAAATTAGTATTTTAATGATATTTTATAATATATGTGTCTATTACAATAAATAAAATGGTGTTTTTTGATGGACATGTAGTTCAAATATCACATTTTAATAGTTTATTGAGTGGATAAACCAGACAGTCTCAATATTATTTTAACTTATGACTTCTGAATATTTAATAACACCACGGTGGTTTAGCGGTTGTTTCCTCCGCCTGTCGTGCATTAAACCTGGGTTCAATTCTGCTGGGGACCACATATCTTTTTGTATAATATTGGTACTTTTTGATGTTCCATTATATTAATTACTTACAATATCATTAGTTTGTTTATTAATGCGACTCTTTTTTTTTTATCTATTATTATTTTTTACTTTTTTGGTTCAATGAACCTATGTCATGAATATCACGATTTTCTTTTTTTTATTCGGCTGTTGTTATGAACTTCATGATACAGTAACAGTGTATTCGTGATTTATGTTTACAAAACGATTGACTACAAATTATCCTGGCGGTTCCAAGTTCGCGCCCCGGGAAATCCAAGTTATTTTGGCACTTTTAAATTTGTCATTGGAATTTAAAATTAAATTATAAATAATGATATTTTTTCTTTCAATTCTTTTTCTTAACTTCACCATAATGATATAGGCCTAGCTCACAAGTGCTACCGCAAGCATATAACGGACATCAAATGCAGCGCCCACTAGCGACCAGCTGAACAATAGGAATCGAACCACGGCTAAACATCAATGGTCGCTTGCCCTGATGTCAATTGTCTAAAGCGAACTATTGGGAGTCAATATATTAGAAAATTGACAAATCAAATTTGTTGTGTAATGGTATGGATGTAATGAATATTAGTCAAACCACTATTATGGATGAGATGAGAGCCAAATGCCATTCCCCTGCAACATAGCAGATCGATACAGATGAGTGAAAATTAACGTGTCGCAAAAAATTCAAAAATTCAACAAAAATTAAAAATGTTTGCAACTTTCATTTCAAGAATTCTCTGTAATTTGTGCATTAAAGAGAATGATTTCGTCCATAATACTTATTTATACATCAAGGAATATTTTGATAGCTTACTTATTGAAATTGATTCTATAAATCGTCTAATATCAATGCTCCCGTAAGTCCCAAAATATAAATAATTAAGTTGTCCCCGGTCAGTCCTTATATTTGGTCATATCTAAAACATTTTTAGTGAGTTCACACGCTCACCATAGGCCCATGAACAATGATGTCAATTAAAGAAACAAACTAATACAACAACAAAGAGTTTCAACACATTTCCCAATCGACACTCTGCCCATCAACGGCTAATTATCGGTGTTTGAACTCACGTCATCTTAGCATATCACACGCTACACATGAATGCCTTCATTGCACACTGATCTATATGCAGTCAAATCCGGCGCCACTACCTGCACTGATACAATACAGGTATATGTTCATCGGTTAAGCATGAGCGGGTAATTTGACTATGAATAGGGTTGCGAGGTTTTAGAACTGACGGATAGGGAGGTCGAGGACAACCAAACAATATTTTATTATTGGCCTTCTGGTATTTGGAAAATTTAGTCATGGATGATTGGTTCAACAGTTCAATGCGGTCACTTGGAGGCGCTGTATATAATGTCCCTAGTGTACCACTTGTGAGCTCACAAACGTCTCGGTGATTTCCTTCCAGAAACAACACACTGTGATCCTCTTGCCAACTTCCACAAAATTCAACAGATCCATTCCAAGTCTTCTCATCCGTTTGCCTCCTTAAACACTCGTCCCCCCCCCCCCCCACAGCTTTTTAGAAGACCTTGTTACAAAACGATTGACTATTAGTATTATAATAATTATCCTGGCGCCCCGGGAAATCCAAGTTATTTTGTTGCATTTTTGAATTTGTCATAAATTACGTTTTTCTCGTAATTAATAAACATTAGAATTTAAATTAAATTATAAAAATTATGATCTTTTTTCTTTCAATTTTTTTTTCTCCATAAACTTCACCACATAGGGCCTATCGCTCACATAACGTCTCGGTGATTTCCTTCCAGAAACAACACACTAGTGATCCTCTTGCCGACTTCCACAAAATTCAACAGATCCATTCCAAGTCTTCTCATCCTTTTGACACTAAAAATACTTGTCCACCCAGTTTTTTAGAAGACCTTGTTTAAATAGGCTTCATTCATATTTTGTTGGGAGTCGCGTCGGGGTAAGGACGGACCCATTTTTAGCTTTCATACGTCCCGATGTGCCACGATATATTATAGGTCTGGGTGTGGGGTTAGTACAGGAAACCCATATGTTGGTGTTTTTTGTTTTGTTTTTTTCCCCCTACCAACGTATGGGGAAATTGTATTGCGAGAAACTGTCAATTTGATTTGCTGTATAAAGTGAATGGTGTGGCTTTCGAATGAGTGCCAGGGTGAATTACAGCAAAGCTGCATTTCCGTTGATTTTCATACTAGCTACGCACCTTCATAAAGTCCTCTTCTTCCTTGTCAGCCCCTTTTTAAAACATGAAAATGCTAAATTATTCCATATTTAATCGTAATTCTCCGCCGTGTAAACGCAATGGCAGAATTTATTTTAGACATTTCGCGAGTATCGCGGTCCAGATTAGTCTCATCCCCCATCGCAAAATAACAAACGTCTATATACGCTACGCACACCACTTACGAACTAACGAAAATATTAAAAGAGACTATTTATTAATAAAACATGGCGCCGATTTCGATAAACACCGCTAGTGCCGTTAAGTGAATGGGCTTAGAATTTCACCTTAAATTTCAAGGGAATAGTGCATTTGTACAAAATGTTAAACGAATGGCAAGATAGATGAGAAAGAGTAGATAAGAACAAGCACAAAGAAGTGTGTTTTTGAGCGATAAGCGATACAGAAATTACAACAAAAATCATATTTAGAAGGAGTCATACTTAGGATGGGGACAGATAGTGAAACATGCAAAATACCCTATGATGAATAATACCAACTGATGACAAATATCACTAAGTATGATTTGTTGTACTAGGTGTGGGGTTAACGTTAACGTTGGGGGGGTTTCGGGGATTTGTTGTTGCGGACGGGGTGTGTTATGAACTGTCTCTTTGCTATAGTTAAAACCTCTGGTATGTACAACAGTGAATATTCTTTGATTGGTAATCTCAAATACGTTTCAAATGTGGAGTGGATGACTACACCACGGATTTGACCAAGCTTCAGAAAGTAGTTATTTGTATTACTCTTTTCTCGAGTACGCCTGCCTATGGAGAAGTCTTTTTTCCCTCTTTTTTGTCAACATATGTTGACATTTGAATTCAGATTCAGGCCTTGTGGTAGAGTCTATGAATTGCTTTCATGTATCTTGAATCAGTATTTGTACACAGATGTCTTTAAAATGTATATTAGATCTGGATATGAAAATATGAAGACATATGTTGTTACAATTGTGGAGAAATGGTTTAAATAATATAAAACAAATGATAGAGCTTTGCAAAATCTGCGACATTCGTCGTATTTACTATATTCTGTTTGGTATATAAATAATTTTCCACACTGCATTCCTGTATGTAGTGGTGGCCGAGTGGTTAAGGCGATGGATTCATGTTCTTTTGGAAACTTTTACGTGAGTTCGAGCCCGGTCTGGAGCGTGTAGTTTTTTGTTTTTCTATAAAATTTGTCATCAATTATATTATTCATTTAGTTTTACATTGACTTGACTTGACTTACTTGACTTGACTTATGGCGGATGATTTTTCCGAACCACAATGCCTCTCCAGATCTTCCTTTCTAACATAGCTGTCTTGATTTCTTCCACCTGCAGTCCTGTATCACATTTTAGTATGTCAATGTAGGTTAGGGCTGGTCTGCCACGCTTTCTTACTCCATGCTTTGGAATCCAATGTATGAGTTTGTGTACAAGCTCCTTGGACCCTCTGAAGCAGTGTCCAGCAAAACTTGCTCTGCGTTCTCTGATCTTGTCTGAGACTTTTGGCATGTCCCCATACAGGTCTTTATTCGTCACATGCTGACTCCAGTTGATGTTGAACACAGATCTTAGCATCCTAGTGTAGCATCCATCCAGTTGTTTACCAAGCTTTGGGGTGACTGTCCATGCCTCACATCCATAAAGGAGGACTGATTCTACTGTAGCTATGAACAGTCTTTCTTTGAGCTTTCTGGATATTGATTTAGCCTTCCATAACTGACTAAGTTTGCCACAAGCTCTCCATGCTGCTGCTTTGCGTGTTTTGATGTCCTTTTCAGTGCTGTTCATCCAGGCTCCAAGGTATTTGAAGTCCTCCACTTTATCAAGGCGCATGCCTTCACTTGTGGTGATCACAGGTACTTGCGTCTGGTTGAAGGACATGTACTTCGTCTTTGCAGCGTTCATTTTGAGCCCAACTCTGCCCACTGAAGTCTCCACTCTGTTGAGTAGTGATTGCGCTTGAGACACTTCCTCAGACAACAGTGCAATGTCGTCAGCGAAGTCTAAGTCAGTTAGTACATTAATGGCGGTTAAAAGTGTACAAATCATTTTTTGACGGGGGAGATTAGCGACCCCGTCATTTGAAACGACGTTTCTAAGTCGTAACCTTTTCACAAACCCCTAAAATTCGCGGCATTTGCTAATATTAATAACTTGCATTAATCATCTTCTGAAGCGATTTTGTTGTAAAATGTAATTGATATTGTTATAATATGAAGGTAAGAGGACACAGTAAGTTATTTCAGCTATTTGGATGCCATTTAGTAATATACTAAGCTATTTGGATGCTATTTTGTATTATATTATATGATTTAGTAATATACTGAGTCACTGAGTCCACGGCCTCTTTGTTCCGTGTTGCCTTGGTCTCGCAATTAGCCCAATGATTATGGCGAACCCTAGGCTACATCCCCCAGTCATCAATATTACCGTACGGACGCTAAAGCTGTACAAATATCGGAGCCTGCAAGATAGCGACATAAGAGGGCGGCTGAGAGTTACAGTCTAGGTGAACCCTTCAATATGATTAGCCCAATGATATGGCAACAACCCCTCGACCTTTGCCATGCGACACGAAAACAAGACTAGAAGTGACGTCATGATTATTACTTCTCCGAGATGCGCAGAACTCCGCCATTTTGTACACATTTTAAACCGACAGAAAAATTCTGCGCAAGTACGTGTAAACCAATGGGATTTTTAACTCTGGACGAAAGTGAAAATGAACCGCCGATATTTCAAGATTTACCATACTTTGTTTTAGTTATTTGAAGATGACACTCAATCTTTAGGTTTGGCTTTGATGGTACGTGATCAGAGATCAAGTAGGGAATCTTTTGGCGTAGCACTTTTTGCTACATATTTGTGCATTAGTGTTCAAAAGTGTGTCGTATTTCGTGATGCTACATTGGTTAAATCGAACGCTGCGTGGTGGTATGCACTATGCAGGTTATTACGGCTTGGGCTCTACTGTGGGTTGGGTTTGGGAATTCACGGAGAGTGAGACTTACGGGATACGGGTACCCGTGACACGCACGTATAGAATGACCCGTGTCACGTAAGAGAAAAAGCACGGGATAACTCAAGCCTACTTTCAACAGTCTTCTATCTCCCCCGTCCAGTTTTTTTTAAATACCTTGTTTCTTCTTCTTCGAAATTAATTAAATGATAATTAAAATAAAACCCTGGACTTCTCAATTAATCAACATCAAAACATGTTAAATGCTCATGCCTAGCAGTGCACGTCTGCGATTATTATTGGATAATTATGGCGCAATATTTTACCTCGTTGTTTCGCTGGTGCTCAGTTATGAATAGAGAGTTATGTATTAAAGGGGCACTAAGAGATGTGTTGGAGGCTGCGCCCTCAATTATGATGAAAACTGGGATTAGTATATTTTTATAATTGTATTACATGCATGAACTTACACCTATAAGGATTAAGAAAAATAGCCCTCTTTGTACAAGAAAACGTCGATTCAAAAATGCTCGTAGAGCCGCAACATGCATTTTACGTCCGACAGTATCCCCCTGCAGTACGCGTGATACATAACGCGAACCATATTTGCATATAGGGCGTTTTTAAATAAAAAGCGATGATATTGTTTTAATCAAGTTTTGCTGTGTTTAAACAACCATAATGACAATTTTTAATGTTCATCTTGAATTCTGAAGTAAATTTTTAAACATTTAACATTTTCAACACCACTTAATGTCCCTATAGGCCTAAATGTAACTACCGGGGTCCAAGGGTGATTATTATGGGATAACAACGTGGTGGAAAGTCGCGATTACTATGGGATGGTTGGATATATCTTGGAAGCTGCTATATTTTCCGAAGCTGGTGATGTTTATAAAATGTAACATAACTTATATTTTTATTCCTTGTTCAAAAAATGTTACTTATTATTTGAAGTTTTGATGTTCCTGTTTTAATTTTAAAAAATATGTGCTTACTCTTATTTACCTGTAGGGCCTATCAATCTCTCCATTTTTTCTCCAACTTTTACCAGTTTTTATTTTTATACCCCAAACTTGTTTATTTAATATTCATAACCTTAAAACATTCTTAGTTTTTTTAGTCGGGTTAATTTTCAACCCGACCTCATCAAATGTTGAGATACACAGGTGGGGCCTCATGGGATAGAATAAATGAGTCAGACGATGGAGGGTTTCAGAGAGAAAAGTGGGCCCAGCATTAAAACAAAGAGTTTTTGTTAAAATACATCATACACTGTCTAAATCTTTTCATATTTCCTTTGTGTCGTCTGTTAATTTCATTTTAGGATGTTGACCAGTTTTTTATAAATACCTTGTTTTATCTGCTATGACAAATCAAGTATACAAAAAATATATGATTACAAATCAGTTAGAATACATAATGTGTGTGGATAACTGTTAGAGTAACATCAATAAGTAGACTATATATTGCATGCCAAACTAAGGTTAGTATGCATAAATACAGGATGACGTACTAAAACATACACTAAATTACAAAATATAAATTCAATTATACAAAAAGCATGTGGAGGACGTCCCATTTTTTTTAAGTAGAGGGTATTCTTAAAAACAAAAAAATCCCACATGTGTTTTTCAGTGTTATGGTACTTAATGATATCATCAAGTTGGATATTTTGAAATTACGGTTTTGAACCATTGCACCTATTTCTGTAAACAGCAAATTTCGCAATCAACATGATGTTATTGAGACCAGGATGTTTACTAATGGGGAATTTGCCAAAGAGAATGTCATTATCGCACAGCGAAACCTTAATTTTACATTTGCGTAGTATCAATTCCTCGAGCTTTCTCCAGATGGTATTAGTAATAGGACACATACAGAATATATGATAAATTGTTTCCTGGACCTGATAGCAAAAAGAACATCGATCGTCGCTGGAAACCTTTATCATCTTAAGGAAGTAGTTTGTGCTCAGGATACGCTGAGTTATTCGAAACTGAAACCATCTTATCTTAGCTTGATATCCCCAGTGCATTTAAATGGCGCGTTGCAGATAGTTTTCCATTTTGTTATCGTCGATGTACTGAAGTTTTTGCGACCATTTTATCTTGGCTTTATTATTGAAATTGGGTAAAAGGATTTTATAGATACGCCTACAGCCCTTTTTGTCTTTCAATAGAATATCAATGTTTATAGGAATAAATGGGTTAGCAACCGGCTTAACATTAGTAAACAATGACACATTTCTAAAACTCTCAATAACAGCACGTCTGAGCTCATGGTACTCAAGAAAGTTTGTTCTAAGATTAACATAATTTCTCCTAGAAGAATAAATTATTAAATTAAAGGAAACCAACAGGTCTAACCTATAACTTACGAGTAACGTACCTCTAACGTATGTCAGTGTATGTCAACGTATGCCTAACGTATGTCAGCGTATGTAAACGTATGTCTAACGTACCACGAACTTATCGGGAACTTATACAAAACGTATTAAGCACACGTTGAGTACGCCGAGAAATTTTGAACATCCTCAATAATTTTTCGCGGGTTCGACGTGTTCCAAATTTTCACAGCGTATCACAGCGTGCTCTTAACGTAAACGACGTATCCCCAACTTACCCCTATCTTACGTGTGCTTAATACGTTCTGCATAAGTTCCCGATAAGTTCGTGGTACATTAGACATACGTTTACATACGCTGACATACGTTAGACATACGTTGAAATACACTGACATACGTTAGAGGTACGTTACTCGCAAGTTATATTAGCGTACACCAA
Source organism: Ophiura sarsii (assembly GCA_035610835.1). Classification (NCBI taxonomy): domain Eukaryota; kingdom Metazoa; phylum Echinodermata; class Ophiuroidea; order Amphilepidida; family Ophiuridae; genus Ophiura; species Ophiura sarsii. The sequence goes on along the minus strand of CM069447.1, from coordinate 63,210,034 downwards.
CGTACACCAACGTATTTATTTTGATATTTTGATCCATAGCGTATTAAACGTATACATAGCGTATGACTAACGTATTGATAGCGTATCACTAACTTATAACAAACTTATGACAGCGTATCACAGCGTATGCGATCGGCGAGCGTATGACCAACGTATGCTTAACGTATTCGTAGCGTATGTTTGCCGTGTTCGACGTATCCTCAGCGTATCCTCGGAGTACAACGAACACGTGACTTATGCCTCTGCAAAAATTGAGTTTCGTACACGGCGGGACAAGTGTTGCCAGTTCAAGTAAACGCAACCTAGATGATAACTATTAAAATATCTAGAAGGGTAAATCTATAGGTCCAACCTATAACTTACGACGAGTAACGTACCTCTAACGTATGTCAGCGTATGTCAACGTATGTCTAACGTATGTCAGCGTTTGTAAACGTATGTCTAACGTACCACGAACCTATCGGGAACTTATGCAGAACGTAAGTTAAGCACACGTTGAGTACGTCGAGAAATTTTGAACATGCTCAATAATTTTTCGTGGGCTCGACGTGTTCCAAATTTTCACAACGTATCACAGCGTGCTCTTAACGTAAACGACGTATCCCCAACTTACCCCTAACTTGTATCAGCGTACACCAACGTACGCCAACGTATTTTTCGATATTTCTCATACGTTGTCATACGTTCAGGCGATACGCCATGGTGTGACAGGGCTACCATACAGCTAGCGTATGTACCGTACAGCTAGCGAGCATTCGGCGTTTTGGGAACTTATGGAGGGTTTGAGTATATAAATGGGTCCCTTGAGTATCTCATCCTCACTTCTTCATGGTCTGTCGTGCTGAACACATCAACCCATCATCATGCGCTACGCTACGTTAAGCATACGTTAGTCATACGCTCGCATACGCTGTGATACGCTGTCATAAGTATGTTATAAGTTAGTGATACGCTATCAATACGTTAGTCATACGCTATGTATACGTTCAATACGCTATGGATACGTGACAGGGCCTTACACGATCGCCCGGCATAAGGTGAATACGTGAGAATACGTCGAAACTCGTTGGAAATACGTCAGGCATACGTTAGACATACGGCACATATACGTTATCAACTCGTTATCACTACGTTGGCTGTACGTTTCCCCGTCAGCCTACGTTCATCAACGTATACCAACTTACGAGTAACGTACGAGTAACGTACCACTAACGCCTGTCAGCGTATGTCAACGTATATTTAACGTACCACAAACTTACCGGGAACTTATGCAGAACGTATTAAGCACACGTTGAGTTACGTCGCGAAATTTTGAGCATGTTCAATATTTTTTCGCGAGCTCGACGTGTTCCAAATTGTCACAGCGTATAACAGCGTGCTCTTAACGTAAACGACGTATCCCAACGTACCCTTAACTTATATCAGCGTACACCAACGTACACCAACGTATTTTTCGATATTTCGCATACGTTGGTATACGTTGAGGCGATACGTTATGGTGTGACAGGGCCTTAAGATTATAAAGTTTTCCAGCGACGATCGATGGTTTTTTTAAAATCAGGTCCAGGAAACAATTTATCATATATTCTGTAAGTGTTCTATTACTAATACCATTTGGAGAAAGCTCGCAGGATGGATACTATTCAAATGTAAAATTAAGGTTTCGCTGTGCGATAATGACATTCTCTTTGGCAAATTCCCCATAAGTAATCATCCTGCTTTTAATAACATCACGTTGATCGCGAAATTTGCTTTATACAGAAATAGGTGCAATGGCTCAAACCGTCTATCCAACATGATATCATTAAGTACCATAACACTGAAAAACACATGTGGGAAAATCTCTAAAGAATACCCTCTATACAAAAAAAATGGGACGTCCTCCACATGCTTTTTGTATAAATGCCTTTATATTTTGTAATTCAGTGTATGATTTAGCACGTTATCCTGTATTTATGCATATTAACCATAGTTTGGCATGCAATATAATATAGTCTACTTTTTGATGTTACTCAACAGTTATCCACACTCATTATGTATTCTAATTGATTTGTAATGATGTATTTCCTGTATATTTGATTTGTAAGAAAAGCAGATTAAAAAAAAAAAAAAATCAAAAAAAAAAATCGAGGGGCTTAAATTTGACCCCAGACGTCCCCCCTTAGGGATGGAATACCGAATGTCATCGGTTTATTTTTCTTGGAAACAGTATCTATTTGAAAAGAAGGAGTAAAATGAGTATTACGCGGACAAAATAACTGATTCCATCGTGATTATGTAATTCGTAAGGATATTGGCTATTATTACATAGAAATGTCCCCTATGCCTGTACATTAAAATAATTATAAAGACAAAGTGTTAATGTTTGGAATTTAAAAGTAAGCAATAAAACAATCGGAACAACTATAAATGAAGCATAATCAACATTAACTTATTTTTTATGTGCCTTAAACAGTAGTTGAATCGGAAACTGCCGTTCAACCACTTAAAACATCGAGGGATGAAACAGCTATTCCAGGACCAAGAGATATCGGTAAGTAAATCCATATTGAAAGTTATGGAAACAAAATCAATACAATGTTATCATAACGGACGTAGGCATTGGCATACATGTATATTTGTATGTAAGATAGGTGCCATATACATGTACATGTATATTCGTAAATACTCCGAATTATTTTTTATATAAAGTGCTCAACAAAAGAAAGTCATACACTATGTTTAGGTCCTTTAGAGTAACTTCCGATTCTTTTTTGACCAAACAGATTAGATGGACATTTGGACGAATTTGTTCGGCACAATTTGATACCAAAGTTGCAACCTTGCAACAAAGATAAACCATGATTAGCACTATTTAAAGAAAATTAGTCACTTTCAAAAGTCACATTTTCAACCCACGCAAGCCGCGAGAAAATGATGTGCGTGGCACTTGAATGGCCGGGAATGAAATGGATATTGATCACACAGTGCAACTGCGTTGGGTCGTGCCTGAGCAAGCGGGCTATTTGATTATGAACAGGTAACATGTGGTCTTTTCTTCCCGCGTAGTGTATTGATAATGTGACTTTTGAAAAGTGACAAATTTTCTTTAAATGGTGCTAATCATGGTTCATCTTTGTTGTTACATGTAGGTGGCAACTTTGGTATCAAATTGTGCCGGTAAGATTCATCCCAATGTCTATTTAGTCTGTTTGGTCAAAAACAGAACAAAACAAAGTGTATGCCTTTTTGTTGTTGAGCACTTTATAATGTTCACAAAAAAATTACGCTACTGCTAGAATCGACTGACTTGTGGCATAACACGTTATGCCACAACTTACTCTTGGGTCCGGCCAGGTATAACATTAAGCGGAAATTACCCGCCAGTTAATAATACTAGCTTAGTAGCTTACCCCGATTTGGTACTCTCCAAATGTTGGGTTACGCCTCAGTTACTAGCGAGGTAGCGCTATTCTTCAGCTTCTCATCATTAGTGCACTCGGCCGATAATCACGTACAACTTGCAAATGACAAGCTCCTATAACAAATACAAAACTGAGTTCTGATATGTTGTCTAGATAAAGCCTATTTCCATATATAGGTGGTGCAAGTTTTATAATTTCCAAAAGTGGTTCTCTTATCAGGGATCCAATGTAACTCCCCCTTGCGCACCAGCGGACGGGAAATATCTTGGTCATTTAAGGTTTATTCAGTAATGTCTTGGTGGCTGCGCCCTCAATTTTGATACAAACTAGGATATGTACATTTTTTATTTGTATTAAATCATGTACGAATTTACACTTTACAGGACTATGAAAATCATCCCTCTTTGTACAACAAAACATCAATCAAAATATTCTGATCTACGGCAGACCAGAATTTCACACTACATGTAGTAGTTGGACAGCATAGGGGTTTTGTCCCAGTCCGAGGCTGACACAGGGAGTTACATACCAACATGATGTTTGAAGTTGGTAAAATTCAAAACTAAGCGGACATCCTTGATTGACATTGACTGGGTAGAAGATCACATGTGTTCCAATGCGTGTTTTCAAAATCGTAACGATTTTGGATCGACGAATATTATGGGGTTTTATTCTTTCTTTTTCTTTTTTTAACGCTAAATGGTATAACTTTACCATGAAAAGATCTTTGACACCGATTGATTTGGTAATCATTGTTTTTTGACCTATTTGTTGACTTACAATGGTTCTGATCGCCATTTAATGATGGAATTGATAGTGGGATGCACGATGGCGGATTGCAATCAGGCCAACAACAAAAAAGAGTTGACTTGCCCTTTCCGACCGACCCGAATTTTCGGAAATCTAGGGTCGCTATTTTTTTTTTCAACAAAAAATAAAATAAAATAGAAAAAAAAAATAGAAAAAAATAGAAAGAAGCACATAACAATAAAGAAAGATGAAAACGTGTTTTTGAGCAGTATCTGCTTGTTTAAAAATCAAAACAAAAAAATCAATAACAAAAAAATCTTTAAAACGTGTTTTTGTGTTTTTGTCCAGTAAATTTTCAAAAAATTTCACACACAAAAAAAAATCCGACCGTCCGACCCTGACTTTGACCCTGAAAGGGCAAGTCAACTTTTTTTCTTTGGCCTCACTGTGATTAACATCATTTTGAGATAAAAACGTAGCCGGTCCAACCCGTATAAGCACATGTTTATTGCGATGACCTGATCTTATCAACAAGAGTTTTAAAAGGGTGGCAAATTATAATATTATATAGAAGTAGAACCCTGAACCCTCATCATATTTAACAGAAATATTACCATATGATATCAACATACATTTTACGTCAACAGGTGCAAGGAGCAGGCAACTTTGTGTGTACAGGTGACGAGCAAACTATCAATATCACAGTCCATAATCATGAAGGGTGTCAAATGGCAGGTAAGGCCGCATGGCAAATCTAGTACATAGAGTTCATACGTATAAATGACTTTTACGTAATATATTTACGATAGGCGCAACAGATATATCTTGCATCACCAAGCGTAAACAGACACAAATGAAAAGTAAACTGAGGCCGTTGCAAATATTTCCATTTGGAGAATAAAGGTATTGTTTTTAGACCGTACCCGTGTTATATTGTCTGACATAAATGCGGACGGTAGTATTATTTTAAATAGAACAACGACGCATCAGGCGGAGTTGTTCTACGCAAAAGAAAATACTACCGAACGTATTTATGTCAGACAATATAACACGGGTACGGTCTAAAAACAATACCTTTATTCTCATTCTTAAACAATCGTACTTAAGATATTTTATCAAAGAAATTAGTTCATTTTATTGTCCACATTAGACAACTTTTACCTCTGCTAGAATCGAATAACCCACAAACATTCCATCCAATCCCATGCGAAGAGTACACCATGCGTAAGCGTCGCGGCGCCGGCATAAACGCAGGAAAGGCGCCAAAGACGCACTGCAGAAGTGCGCGTTATGGAGCAAACCACGCATTGTGAAGGTCGGACGCACTGTTAAAACGTAAGCTCCACCTCCCCGTGTTCAATTGTCTCATCTAAATGTCGCCGATTTCTCTGAGAACCAATGAGATTGCTTACATTTTCTTAGCTGTTTAAGAATATATTTTAGAACAAAAATTGCATTGGTGTCAGTTCAACAATTTTTAAAAAATCCCAAAATTGTCAAACTTTTCCAAATATTTTAAAACAATTTCCTCCCAAGACTTTCATTAATAGTAATACATGTTAAATTATGGGTCATTCGGGCCCGTTAAACAGATTTCTTCTTTGCTGTAGTATTGCTTGAAGCTAACAATTATTTTTAAAATTGTAATCAAATTATCAACAACAAAATACCCACAAACACACTCCCCCCACAGAAACACAACCCCCACCCCCAAAGCAGAACAAAACAAAAAATGATGCATATTTCCTGACTTTCGATATGCGTCACACCTGATATATATTTAATATTGACAGACCGAACCATCGAAGAACACGTTCAACAAGAACCTCCTGTTTTACCGAAAGGATTGAAGGCAGTTGCACCCGTACCATACAAAAAACTGTGCTTAAACGTGATTCAATATTATAGAGGCAGGGATAAACAAGAGCTTCGAGATTTGATTTATTTAGCAACACAAGGTACGTGATTCTATCGGGTGGTGGATGTTATACTGTTATATTATACGATGACGATGACGATGACGATGACGATGACGATGACGATAACGTTGACGATGACGATGACGATAACGTTGACGATGACGATGACGATGACGATGACGATGACGGTGACGATGACGGTGACGATAACGTTGACGATGACGATGACGATGATGATGATGACGATGATGATGACGATGACGATGACGATAACGTTGACGATGACGATGATGATGACGATAACGTTGACGATGATGACGATGACGATGACGATGACGGTGACGGTGACGATGACGTTGACGATGATGATGATGATGATGATGATGATGATGACGATGACGATGAAGATGACGGTGACGATGACGATGATATAAACAATAAGACAATAAAGTAACGTATGGCAATAATTTGATATCATATTGTACTGGGCTGCATGATTTAAGCTAGACTTTTGTCTTTATGCAAATTAGCCGGGCAAAACGCCACGAAGTTGGGAACATATTTCCCCTTCAATCCACTCCTCAAAACATTCTTTAATCGTACTTGCTCATCAAACAGTGCCAATCATTTCCGTTATTCTGTTAAAGATTTTTCATTAAATATTACAATTCAGTTTGTCAGTTTCAGCAGACAAAAATTCCCCACCTTCCCACCCTTATTACAAATGGTCTGCGGAGTGTGGTCCTTTGGTTACACAGGGTGTTATAAATACCTGTCAGTTTGGTACACACCTGTTGATCACCAGTGTCACAAAATCATTCTTTTTGTTCATTTTTTATTGACTTTTCAGAGAACAATACATTTGACAACATTTATTAATAACCTCTTCCACTATCCATGGAGAGGGGTTGGGTATCGCGTCCCGGCTTTGTTAATAATAATACTAATAATGTTGGCCTCATAATGTTAAGTCGGGTTCCTCTTCGAATTTTCTATTCTAGGGAAGAACTTGGGTTAGATCGCTTTCTACCTTGGTAAAACTTGTCTAGTAGGCTTATGAATTCTTACTATGAATACCATTGTAATAATAATAATAATGTTGGCCTCATAATGTCAAGTTAGGTTCCTCTTCGAATTTTCTATTCTAGGGAAGAACTTGGGTTAGATCGCTTTCTACCTTGGTAAAACTTGTCTAGTAGGCTTATGAATTCTTACTATGAATACCATTGTAATAATAATAATAATGTTGGCCTCATAATGTCAAGTTAGGTTCCTCTTCGAATTTTCTATTCTAGGGAAGAACTTGGGTTAGATCGCTTTCTACCTTGGTAAAACTTGTCTAGTAGGCTTATGAATTCTTACTATGAATACCATTGTAATAATAATAATAATGTTGGCCTCATAATGTCAAGTTAGGTTCCTCTTCGAATTTTCTATTCTAGGGAAGAACTTGGGTTAGATCGCTTTCTACCTTGGTAAAACTTGTCTAGTGGGCTTATGAATTCTTACTATGAATACCATTGTAATAATAATAATAATAATAATAATAATAATGTTAGCCTCATAATGTCAAGTTAGGTTCCTCTTCGAATTTTTCTATTCTAGGGAAGAACTTGGGTTAGATAGCTTTCTACCTTAATAAAACTTGTCTAGTAGGCTTATGAATTCTTACTATGAATACCATTGTAATAATAATAATAATGTTGGCCTCATAATGTCAAGTTAGGTTCCTCTTCGAATTTTCTATTCTAGGGAAGAACTTGGGTTAGATCGCTTTCTACCTTGGTAAAACTTGTCTAGTAGGCTTATGAATTCTTACTATGAATACCATTGTAATAATAATAATAATAATGTTGGCCTCATAATGTCAAGTTAGGTTCCTCTTCGAATTTTCTATTCTAGGGAAGAACTTGGGTTAGATCGCTTTCTACCTTGGTAAAACTTGTCTAGTAGGCTTATGAATTCTAACTATGAATACCATTGTAATAATAATAATAATGTTGGCCTCATAATGTCAAGTTAGGTTCCTCTTCGAATTTTCTATTCTAGGGAAGAACTTGGGTTAGATCGCTTTCTACCTTGGAAAAACTTATCTAGTAGGCTTATGAATTCTTACTATGAATACCATTGGAAAATGAAAAAGATGGTCGTTTGATACCTCATCAGGTAGTCCACCTGCGAGGTTTTTATAGGTTTGTCATCTGTCCTCCTGGGTAAAATCAATCGTCCATTACTCTGATTAACATTTCCAATTTTGATGTCAATCAATGAGTTTTTTACAATTGTTATCTACCGACAACAATTACAGTGCATTTAAAATGTGCAGATATGTGTCATGAACTTTACAAATTTAAAGACACATTTGTTTATGTGACCTTCAATTAAGGTCGTCCTGCTGTTATGTAATTATACAAATGTCATGAAAATACATTTTCATCTAAAATAAAATAAAATGTGCATCTATCATCTCCTTTTGACAGGAGTAAGGTTGAGCCTGTTTATGACAAATATTAAATATACTTCTGGTATGTGGCGGATCAACGCTCACATCACTTTTATGCGTCCATGTTTTAATTATTGTAATCCTGGTGTCTCGCAGCAATTGGCAAGGTAGATTATTATTGATTTCATTGATCATGTTCAATTACACATTGAATGACGATTCTAATAAAAGAGCTCTCTTCACACAAAAAGTGGCCAAAGGTGCATTTGAACATGCCCGAGTAGATTGGCCATAATTTCATAACGGAAGCTCCAAAACGGATAGAATCGGTTTTCTATGGCACATTAAAGATGGCTGAACATCATTTCTAGTATTTTGCGAACAATTTTGAGATATTTTTCATGGCCAAAAAAAAAAATCATGTTTTACATGATACACTTTTTTGAGACACCCTGTACAGCCTTCCGTACAGCCATAGCCAATCACAAGCTGTGACACTTGCACCTCTACTGACACCAGTGACCAGACCAAAGACAAACTGCTCAATTTCCTTATAACAACACAAACATGTATAATAGACTACCTAGTTACTGCCTAGAGAGATTGATGGTATACATGTAGTTGATCTGTAAATATTTCTAGAGCTTGGATATGATACAAGATAAATATGGGGTGGGCAAATATGGGAAATCTGAGCGATACAGTAGAGCTGAATTCAGATTGACATCGTAAGCAATAATAATTAGAAGATCCACGTTACTTGTTCTCTTTATAACAGATCATCAATCGGGATGTGGAATTCCTGGTGAAGTTGCACATGTAATCGAAAAACCAGAAGCATTTATTGAGTGCCTAGAACAATGTCAACTTTTAGGACCAAACCATGTCTTCTACCTGTCATATCTATTAGAAAACGCCGAGGCGCCAGCATATCTGCTGGACGGGTTGAAGAAGTACATTAACTTTCAAAATACATTACCACTTCACTTTCAGCCGCAAAATAATTCAAGGATAGGTATGAAAACAATCAATTTATTCACGTTTCGTGGCTATTATTATTTTACAGTAGTAGGGCCTGATAAGTAGAAGATGGTTGTACTTCCTTAAATGCCGTAAGCACGGTACGAGCCGAGGCAATCGTGTTTAAAATGTCATTCGGTTACCAAACATAGGCGTGGAAGCGGAGGGGGGGGGGGGGGGGGGGGGGGGGGGGGGGGGGGGGGGCAGGGGGACGTTCCCCTAAAATTTCATGTGTGGACGCCCCCTCAAAACATTACAAATGACGTGTTTTAACTTCCTATTGAATAAGATCAATTTATCACACAAGATGGAACGTTTTTCCAGACCATTGTAGTTAAAAAACTAAAAAAAGTTTACGCATTTATCTACATGTTTTAACATTATACTTTGGGGCTCGTCTCCCCCTATGCTATTGTTTTGCTTCCGCCGCCACGTTCTCACTAATTTGATTGATTCGACGTATTACCACCGGTGAAAGTGACATGCAACGTCAACAAATGGTCAATACAACGCCAGTCCCGATTATGATTTACTAAGCATGATACGTTTTATTAAGGAAATATTTTGTTTGATTAACGCCATTTTGAAGGCGAACACAATGAACATTACAATATATAACCCAACACCTGTTTCTAAAGTAAGCCACCTCTTGTTTTATGTGATATTGCAGCAAATGGGACTATTCAAACAGAAGTTGTCTTGAACGGAAGACCCAAAGACTATGGATTCAAAGATGTTGCTGAAATTCGTCAATTCATCGAAAGAATGCATCTACCCCCTCGAACAATCAGTTTGACTGGAATTGGAGAAGGCAGTGTCGTCTTGATATTTCAACTACCCATACAGTGGATATCTAAACACGACTCGGGCACATCTCAAGTGATACATGTGGCTGACCATCTGCAACAACTTGTAAATGCCAATATACAATGGTTGATGAGGCACAATGTAATTGGTGTACACATAGAGGGTTGTCCGTACATTGATCTCTGTCAGGACTCGATTGGCAAGTATCTTAAAAAGTATATGATAAAAATCTGTAGAGGACAATACTATACAAATAATTAACTTAAGTGCAAAACTATATCACAGTATTATTTCGAACTGGTCTATTGCACGAGGCCAAGTCGAATTCAATGGTGAACAATCACAATTGAACCAAGCAATTTCTAAAACTACATGTAGTATTTTATGTGACCATATACAGGGTGTCTCAAAAAAAACCGTGCACGTGTTTAATCAACTTATTGACCATGAACTTCTAGAATGTGGTGTAGCAATTGTATACATTTTGATAGACTAATTGCTTAGCTTTCATATGCCGTTAATTTCATCTAATTTGGTTTTGTCAATCCACAGATATGATCAATTAACTAAAGCTACCTAAAATCCACTTTGTGCCACTTTTACAGAAGAATGCCTAAGTCATAAGCATTAAATCCTCGTCCTCCTAAGGGAGGGTGGTCGCCGATTGCACTAAAACGCAAAGAACAGTGACCTAGGGCGTACAGGTGATCGCTTTTACATCCCCTGTGCTCATTTTGACGTGAAAAAAAATTAAGGTGCCACCTTATCCGAGGGTAGGGTAAGCCGTCAAAGTCCGATAGTAGGGGAGGGGGTGGTTGCCACCTTAAAAAAAATTAAATCGCCATTTTGAAAAATGTTTGAATTGTATGGTACTGAATATTATAGCATAGGCCTATGTTAAAAACACCATTTCCCTCAGTTATAAGCAAAAAACCGGGTGAAATTACGATATTTTGAACTTTTTTAGAGAATATTTCTATTTTGGCCTATATTTCACTGTTCAGCGAATTCGGCGGGATTTTGAGGTCGGCCATGTTTGGTGACAGGGGTCATTATGACGTCATGCGTGGGATGTTTGTACTTGTTTTGGTATGTATGGATAGAGGGAACCTCTAGCTATACCATGGTATCCAAATGAGCATACTCTGCATTTCAGATTGGATTTTTAGGGGGTGGTAACAACCCACCTCCTCTCCGGAGTAACCCTTTCTATTCATTGTAAACTGTAAAGTGGCACAAAGTCGATTTTAGGTAGCTTTAGTTAATTGGTCATATCTCAAGATTGACAAAACCAAATCAGATGAAGTAAACGGCATATGAAAGCTAAGTGTTTAGTCTATCAATATGTATACAATTGTTACACTAAATTTTAGAAGTTCATGGTCAATAAGTTGGGTAAACACGTGCACGGTTTTTTTTGAGACACCCTGTATAAACCTAATGATTCGTTTGAGCCCTGGGTTTGAGCCATGTGATTGTATGCCTTTGAGTTCGAGAATAAATACTTTATCATAATGTCAAAGAATGATCTTCTTCATTGCACGAGGGTAATGGAACAATCCAGATTTGGCCGAGTGATAGGCTATAGTTTAACTTTCTTTAAATACAATTTGGCATGCAATATTTGGTTTATAAATTGTCGAACGGTCTGTAATCAGTTGATTAATATGTCGATGAAATAATATAATGAAATGAAAGAACTGTGAAGTGTGCCAGACCATGTGCATTGAAAAAGTATAGAAAAGGTTGATGGTTTTCATTTATAATATGACAGTCATGGTGTCAAAATAAAACTCAAAATTCAAAACTTTCTTCAATTTCACATGGAACTTATTAATGAGAAGGGATCCGGCAACACATTTATTAAACTGAAAGCATGATACACATAATACATAATACACTCCTAATTAAATATCTTGGAGGAATCGTACACCGTAACCAAGTGTCCTAATGATTTAGGTATAAGTATAATTATAATGTCATCCCTCTAACATTAATTTACTACATAGTATATAATACTTGAAAGGTTGTTTTGTCGCTATTTTAAGCGTAGTAGTTTGTATGTATTTGAAATATATGGTGTTTATATTGTTGCCACTCAAAATATGTCATTTTCGAGACTTTTCTTCTGATATATTAGGATTTCTATATAGATAATACATGGACAGTTGTGGTGTCTTTTTGTTATATCACAATGTCCTGCAATAAAAGAAAGATAAATTATGAGCAATCTTGAGTTATAATGCCCTCTGTTGACGAACTTTCGGAATGAATCCTCCCTCTTCTATATCGAGGATATATTATTCAATGGTTTTAGTGGTACTTCTGCTGTTTCGGTCTACAAGAGGATATGCGACAAAACTCCACTAGCCAAGAAAGAATGATGGTAGCAAACTTATAGCACCCGGGGTCAAAACCCCTGCAAAGTCAAAGTCAGTCCTTTAACACCAGGACCCTTAAACAGCCACATAATGCGGGTGAAAGTTTGGCATCGATGTTATCTGCATCCAGGAACACCGCTTGGTTGCATGAGGGTGACAAAGAGCCTACGCAAAAGTATCCAAAACACTTGACCCTTGCTACAAAGAACATAAACGGAGCTGCCAACGGAGGAGTAGGACTACTGATGAACAATTATTCACGTAAATGCCTGACATCCGTTAAGAGATGCAGTCAAAGAATCATGACTGCCTCATTCACTGGAGTTCAGCCACCACTATCATAAGTTTTTTACAGCCCAACAAACTGTTCCAATGAAGGAGGATGTGATCACCTTCTACAAAAAACTGTCTGACGCCCTTAGAAACATTCCTGCTCATAATATGGTACTGATATTACTTTAATGCTAAACTAATCACTGACCATGCTGATGACGTCCTGTTTTCATTCGACCAATCAACCAATTGGAATGGCTCCTACCTTCTGAATAGCTTCAATCTTGTTGTAACGAACACCAAATTCAGGAAACCACACAGAAGAATATTCTTCAAGGGCTCAACTAGATTACATCTTAGTAAAGAAGGAAATGGATCAACTCCGTTCAAAATGTTGAAAGCTGATAGCACACTTGCAACTGTAGGATTAGACGATAGAACCATCACAGCAAAAGTTAAACTCCGGTTGAACTTCAAAGCGCTGTGCCATGACAAAGACCTGCAGGAACAGTATGCCATCAAAGTTAGCAACTCCTTTGACCCATTAAACCAAGAACAGGCCACCTTGTCATTCCAGGAAAATTATGATCTCCTCCAGTTATGGATTTTTCAACAACTCCCCCATACCTTAAGTACAGTAGCAAATTTGAGTAAAACAACGCTGCTATGGGCAACCAGCACGCCGATCGAACCGCACCACGCGGATAGTGTATTTACGCGCTACGCGATGCCGCAACCGCAGTGTGTGTTGTTTTTGGAATGGTCGTGCCAACTGTTTACAACGACTTTTGAAATTTAAGGAAACATGATCAATCGGAATTGTCCCGAAGGGGCGCAATTCCTCAGACCAGAACAAAAACCTTTGATCTCAAAACAAATTCACGAAAACAGT
>CM069447.1:63001340-63196045 GCA_035610835.1 Ophiura sarsii | reverse complement strand
ACATTTGATGCTAGTCTTGTTTCCATGTCGCTGAGTGTTACGAAAAAGCGCCAACAAAAAAACTAGTGGTGCACCACGGACACGAGGAATCATAACAAAATGGCGCGCGATCGTAAGAAGATGTAAACAAACAATTATGAATTCCTTCGTGTCAAACCAGGTCTGACAACGGGCGCCAAAATGGTGAAATTATAGGCGCCTGTACTCTTCATTTTTTTGCCAATACGGGCGCCTTTTGCCGTCCGACGGGCGCTGAACGGCGCCTGTCGCCCGCTTATTTCCTTGACTTGGCAATTTTGGGCTACTTTTAGCATACGCCGTGGGCCAGAGCAATTTTTTCACCCATAGTCCATGATTTGTATTTGTCTATTGCAGCAGATAATTCATCAATGGTCTGGGTGACCCCTCTTTAATATACTATGCAAAATAAAAGGTACTTGATGAAATAGTCGCTTATCGTAAGTTGAATTACGGCAAATCTTAATGTAATGCTAAATAATGAATAATGCTAAATAATGAATAATGAATAGCGACCTCGTCAGGTTTTCAAAACCTCCAACAGGAAACTTTGAATTCATTACCGATAGCCTTATGGACACGCTAGGTGCAACGTAAGTAAGACCTACGCTGAATTAACATTGGATTTGTTTGACAAGTCAGAAAAGAGTAAATTTCAAAATATGTGATTTTTCATATCCTCTAAATGACAAAGATCGATTTGCATGAAATACAAAACAAATAACAGTGCTTTCCATTCTTGCAGTAATGTATTGTAAATATAACATTCTCATTTGCTGACCGATCAAATACTTTATTGAAACCTGTCCAAAAGTAAGGGTTTTGCCAAAACTCTGTATAATTTAGAACCGTGAATGTTTTTAAGCAAATTAACCCGCCCAAAAAAAGTTCGGAATTTGTTTTCAATCACAAAATGTTCAAATATCTCGGGATATTTCCATACTGTGTTACATATATCAATGAAAAGCTGAGTGTGTTCATCTTTACGATGATACCCAATAGCAATGCCTTGTTCCAGTGCTCTGCCACTTGCTTGAGAACATACAGAGGTCTCAATTTGAATGTGCCAAAATCAGCACTATTTATGCTTAAAAGTCAATAGAGCATCACTTTACACTGTGTGGTCAATGTAACACTTCATTTATCAGACGGCAAAGAGCGCAGAATAGTGGGGAATTTGGCACATTTTGAATGCGACCTCCCCCCATTCTCAAGCATATGGCTAAGCACTGAAACAAGTGATTGCTACAAAAGAAGATATCATTAAAAAGAAGAACATTATCAGCTTTACATTGATATGATTCACAATATGAATATATCACAAAATATTCAAAAAAATGGCGATTGAATACAAATTTCCAAACTTTTTTTGAGCAGTTTATATACGAGGGTCATTCAATAAGTTCTACCTCCTTACTCATAACATCGCTATATGAATGTCAGCCTTATGACATTGTCATGATTATAGCTCGTAATCATCTTCTACACATTTATGGTAAATTATAATTGATACCTGTCTCACTTTTGTTACAATGGGGTCAAAGCCAGAGAGAGATTTTGGACAACGGAAACGGAAAATTACCTTAAAAATAAATACATGGGTCGTTTTTGTTGTTGTTGTTGGGGGGGGGGGGGGGGGGGGGTAGTGTGTGGTTAGATATAAAAGCATGGTTTAAATATTTAAAATGGAAATCCATAAATGGTATCTGAATATATTACAGTATTATCCATGTATACATGAGATTGTAAGCAATATTAACACCTGCGGGCTTGCAAATTGTGTAAATCAACTCGAATGTATTGATTATATGCCTTTGGCATATTGGAATACTGCTAATTGGGCAAATTTTCATTGTTACCAGTTAAGTCATGGTGATGCCTCGTATGTGAAATCTTTAACATAATAGGTACCTTTTGCGTTTTCCTTATGTACAACCTTCAGAATGGACAATCAGGTAGGCAATAATATAAAATTATCTCTTTGAGAGACTTATAATCCCTCCTTTAGTCCTGTATATTGAAGATCTCTTACTTCTTATGAAATTCAAATATGACTTTTGCAGGGTTCTCTAAGGGAGGGTAAAATTAATGGTTGTCCGGATTTGGTTCTGGCTAATCAAAGGGCATATTTTTTCTGAAAAATCAGTCACCTTTATTATTAATAGTCTGTTCAAGAGATATCTGACATTTAGGACGGATATAATTGACCGATAGGTTCTGCATATACAGAAAAGTAAACCATTACTCAGATTATTGTACTATGGATTTGTAGCTGAGATTCCAAGCTGCAATTGTGTAATATTTCATAAGACTGGCTTATATAATAACAAAGTTATCAGGTAGGAGGTAGAACTTATTGAATGACCCTCGTACATTAGCAGCATTTCTGATTGTTTGTAATTTGCCTTGTTTTATATGGTTATGTTTACTGGATAAAAAAGAAATAATAAATTGTTTTAATGGTAAACCCGCCTAAATGTGTGTGTTATTAATTTTGTAAACAGCTGTGATGATTTTGCAGTTTCATCAGATTGATTGCTACATATTATATGAGACAATATAACAGTTGGGATGGGATGTAGGGCCACGTACCTGCGATGGTAAAGCGACGCTCTGGTTGCTGGGAGAGCATCTTCAAAATAATATACTAGGGATGTAGTTAATAACAAATGTTCCATCTAGAGTTCAACGTTTTCACCGGGTAATTCTTTTATGAATCAATTATTTAGCCTGCATTAAAATAAAATAATGATGCTAATAACAATTGAAAAGTCGTGTTTAATGTTGTTTACAGGAATAATTGCATTCACCGTAAATCACTATATTTTAATTGTGGTGAGAACTTGAGAAGACTGATATTTTGGTTAATTATCCTGAGTTGTTTGAAATGTGGCAGGTGAAGGAAACAAATAATTGCATTGTAATGAATTGTTCGAAAATTAAATTATATGACAAATTTAGTGATGCTAATGTGAATAAATGTTTTGTTTTAGACCCGGCATTGTGTTTACTCCTCATGTAACATAAGAGACCCATCATGTTTACGTAATGGTAGCGTCTGTAAGACATGGCCATATCTTAAACAGAACGTTTATTCTCCAACTCGTGTACTTGCATTGATTAAAAGCATTTGTAGTTTTGTCCTCTTATATTATGAGTGTATACCGAATGAGTAGACAAAATGTGTGAATGAAAATAATAGTAACATATAAACGACTGATTTATGGACAAAACAAGTTGACACCTAGATAATGCAAAATGGCAGTTGTCTACAAGTGGTAGGCTGCAAAATGGTGCTCCAAATAGCTAAAACTGGGGCCCTAATTTTTTTAAATCTATCTCCAAATTGCAACATTTTCTTCATTTGTGAATGATGCCGACCTCCAGGCTGTTAGTAGGGTCGATTAGGGAATGATGTCACGCAAGTATCGCTTTCATACCTACTAAGGTAAATGGTTCCAAGTCCTTGTTGGAACATTTCCTTCATTTGTGAATGATGCCGCCCACCAGGATATCACTAGGGTCAATTGGGGAATGATGCCACACACGTATTGCTAAACCTACTAATAAGGTAAATGATGTCAAGTCCTTGTTGGAACATTTTCTTCATTTAAATGATGCCGACCTCCAGGATATCAGTAGGGTCAATCAGTAGGGAATGATGTCGCGCATGTATGGCTATTAAACCTACTAAGGTAAATGATGCCAAGTCCTTGTAACATTTTCTTCCTTTGTGAATGATGCCGACCTCCAGGTAGTTAGTTGGGTCAATTCGGGAATGATGTCACCCGTATAGTTGGCCTACTAAGGTAAATGGTTCCAAGTCCTTGTTGGAACATTTCCTTCATTTGTGAATGATGCCGCCCACCAGGATATCACTAGGGTCAATTGGGGAATGATGCCACGCACGTATAGATAAACCTACTAAGGTAAATGATTCCAAGTCCTTGTTGGAACATTTTCTTCATTTAAAGGTAGATGACCCGATCACATTTTCGTAACACAGAATTATTTCAAACATACGGAGATTTTCATATCATATGAAAGCTCGTATTTTTCTCATCATCATACTGAAATTTGACGGCCTAAATCGGTATAATTACGGAGAAATCGATGAAATAGCGTCGAATTACCGCGAATGGTGGTGACCACCGATATAGTTTGTGTACTACTCAATGGGTACAGTTCACAGCATCTTGTGCGTCTAAAATAAGAACCATTAGAGCTATGCAACTCAAACTTTGGAACACGACTTTTTTAAGGATGACCTTTCATGTAGAATAGAAAACTTCAAGTTGAAAATCGGAAATGTGATCGGGTCATCTACCTTTAAATGATGCCGACCTTTAGGATATCAGTAGGGTCAATTGGGGGATGATGTCACGCATGTATGAATAGTAGACCTACTAAGGTAAATGATGCCAAGTCCTCTTCCTTTGTGAATGATGCCGACCTCCAGGTTGTTAGTTGGGTCAATTCGGGTATGATGCCACACACGTATTGCTACCTACTAAGGTAATTAATGATACCAAGTCATTGTTGGATTATTTTCTTCCTTTAAATGATGCCGACCTCCAGGATATCAGTAGGGTCAATTGGGGAATGATGTCACGCATGTATGATGTGACACCCGTATAGCTGTTATACCCTCTAAGTAAATGATGCCAAATCCTTGTTGTAACATTTTCTTCATTTGTGAATGATGCCGACCTCCATGATATCAGAATGGTTAATTGGGAAATGATGACAGACCCATATAGCTATTAAACCTACTAATGTAAATGATGCCAACCTCCAGGTTGTCAGTAGGGTCAATTGGAGAATGATGTCACGCCCGTATAACTATTAAACGTACTAATGAAATTGGTGCCAAATCCATGTTGTAACATTTTTGTCGTTTGTGAATGATGCCGACCTCCGGGTTGTCAGTAGGGTCAATTGTAGAATGATGTCACGCTCGTATTACTATTAAACCTACTAATGAAATTGATGCCAAATCCATGTTGTAACATTTTCGTCGTTTGTAAATGATGCCGACCTCCAGGATATCAGTAGGTTCAATTGGGGAATGATGTCACGCCCGTATAGCTATTTAAGCTACTAAGGTAAATGATGTCAAATGCATGTTGTAACATTTCCTTCATTTTTGAATGATGCCGACCTCTTTGATGTCGGTATTATCAATGGAGAATGACGTCTCGCCCGTATAGCTGTAATAGCTGCTCTATAAATGATGCCAAACCCTTGTAACATTTTCTTCACTTTTGAATGATGCCGACCTCAAGGATATTAGTAGGGTTTTAAGTTGGGAATGATGTCACGCACGTAAAGCTATTAAACATACTAAGGTAAATGATGCCAACGGTCCTTGTTGTAACATTTCCTTCTTTTGTGAATGATGCCGACAACCAGGATGTCAGTAGGGTCAATTGGGGAATAATGTCACACCTGTATAGCTGTTATACCTACTAAAGGTAAATGATGTCAAATCCTTACTGTAACATTTTCTTCATTTGTGAATGATGCCGACCTCTAGGATATCAGTAGGGTCAATTGTGTAATGATGCCAGGCACGTATAGCTCTTAAACCTACTAATGTAAATTATACCAAGTCCTTGTTTGAACATTTCTTTTTTCATTTGTGAATGATGCCGACCTCTAGGATATAAGGTCAATTGGGGAATGATATCACGCATGTACAGCTATTATTATTAAACCTACTAAGGTAAATGATGCCAAGTCCTTGTTGTAACATTTTCTTCCTTTTTGAATGATGCCGACCTCGAGATTGTTAGTAGGGTCAATTGGGGAATGATGTCACGCAAATATAGCTGTTACTTACATACAAGTTAAATTATGCCAAGTCCTTGTTGTACCATTTTCTTCCTTTCTGAATGATGCCGACCTCGAGATTGTTAGTAGGGTCAATTGGGGAATGATGTCACGCAAATATAGCTGTTATACATACAAGTTAAATGATGCCAAATGCGTGTTGTAACATGTTCTTCATTTGTGAAGTATGCTGACCTCCAGGATATCAGAAGGGTCAATTGGGGAATGATGTTACACCCGTATTACAACTATATTAAACCTACTAAGGGAATTCATGCCAAATCCATGGTGTAACATTTTTCGTCGTTTGTGAATGATGCCGACCGCCAGGATATCAGTAAGGGTCAATTGTGGTTGATGCCACGCACGTACAGCTGTTAGACCTACTAAGGTAAATGATGCCAAGTCTTTGTCGTAACATGTTCTTCTTTTGTGAATGATGCCGACTACCCGAGATGTCAGTAGGGTCAATTGGGGAATGACACGTATAGCTCTTACACCTACTAATTTAAATTATGCTAAACATTGTTGTAACATTTTCTTCATTTGTGAATGATGCCGACCTCAAGGATATCAGTAGAGTCAATTGGGGAAGTGATGCCACGCATGTATAGTAAAAGCTTTTAAACATACTAAGGTAAATGATGCCAAATACTTGTTGTAACATTTCCTTCATTTGTGAATGATGCCAACCTCCAGGATGTCATCACGGTCAGTTGGGGAATGATGTCACACCCGTATATAGCTGTTATACCTACTAATGTAAATGATGCCAAGTCCTTGTTGTAATGTTTTCTTCCTTGTGAATGATGCCGACCTCCAGGCTGTTAGTAGTGTCAATTGGGGAAGTGATTCCACGTAAATAATAGCTGTTATACCTACTACGGTAATGGTATGATGCCAAATGCTTAGTGTAGACATTTCCTTCATTTGTGAATGATGCCGACCTCCAGGATATCAGAAGGGTCAATTGGAGAATGATGTCAGTCACGTATAGCCGTTATACTGTGATCCCAAGTCCTTGTTGTAACATTTTCTTCCTTTGTGCATGATGCCGACCTCCAGGATATCAGTCGAGTCAATTGGGGAATGATGCCACGCACGTAAAACTATTAAACTTACTAATGTAAATGATGCCAAGTCTTTGTTGTAACATTTTCTTCTTTTGTAAATGATGCCGACTACCAGGATGTCAGTAGAGGATGTCAGTAGGGTAAATTGGGGAATGATGCCACGCACGTATAGCTCTTAAATCTAATTATGTCCTTGTTGTAACATTTTCTTCATTTGTGAATGATGCCGACCTCCAGGATATCAGTAGAGGCTCAATTAGGGAATGATGCCACGCACGTAAAGCTAGGCTGTTGGTAGGGTCAATTGGGGAATGATTCCACTCCACGTAAATAATAGCTGTTTACGGTAATGGTAAATGATGCCAAATGCTTGTTTTGTAGACATTCCTTCATTTGGGACTGATGCCGACATCCAGGATATCAGAAGGTTCAATTGGGGAATGATGTCAGTCACGTATAGCTGTTATACTGTGATCCCAAGTCCTTGTTGTAACATTTTCTTCATTTGTAAATGATGCCGACCGAGCCTCCAGGATGTCAGTAGGGTAAATTGGGGAATGATGTTACACCCTTATAACTATTAAACTTACTAAGGAAATTGATGCCAAATCCATATTGTAACATTATCGTCGATTGTGAATGAGTAATGGATCCAGGATATCAGTAGGGTCAATTGGGGAATGATGTCACGCATGTATGGCTATTAAACCTAAGGTAAATGATGCCAAGTCCTTGTTGTAACATTTTCTTCCTTTGTGAATGATGCCGACCTCCAGGTTGTTAGTAGGGTCAATGGGGGAATGATGTCACCCGTATACTTGGCCTACTAAGGTTAATGGTTCCAAGTCATTGTTGGAACATTTCCTTCATTTGTGAATGATGCCGCCCACCAGGATATCACTAGGGTAAATTGGGGAATGATACCACGCACGTATAGCTAAATATCCTACTAAGATTAATGATGCCAAATGCTTGTTGTAACATCTCATTCATTTGTGAATGATGCCGACCTCCAGGATGTCAGTAGAGTCAATTGGGGAACGATGTCACACCCGTATAAGTAAATGATGCCAAATCCTTGTTGTATTTTCTTCCTATGTGAATGATGTCACACCCGTATAGCTCAGTACCTACTAAGGCAAATGATGCCATATCCTTATTGTAACATTTCTTCATTTGTAATTGTGAATGATGCCGACTTCCAGGGTCAGGTCAAATGGGGAATGATGTCAGGCACGAAAAGCAACTAAACCTACTAAGGTAAATGATGCCAAATCCTTGTTGTTAAATCCTTGTTGTAACACTTTCTTCGTTTCTGAATGATGCCGACCTCCAGGTTGTCAGTAGAGTCAATTGGAGAATGATGTCACGCCCGAATACACTATTAAACCATGTAAACGTACTAATGAAATTGATGTCACGCACGTAAAGCTATTACTAATGTAAATGATGCCAATTATTGTTGTGACATTTCCTTCATTTGTAAATGATGCCGACTTCTATGATGTCGGTGTTATCAATTGGAGAATGATGTCTCGCCCGTATAGCTGTTAATAGCTACTAATATAAATGATGCCAAACCCATGTTACAACATTTTCTTTATTAAATGATCCCAACCTCCAAGATGTCAGTAGGGTCAATTGGGGAATGATGTCACGCCCGTATACATTATTATTATTAAACCTGCTAAGGTAAATGATGACACGTCCTTATGGAACATTTTCTTCATTTGTGAATGATGCCGACCTCCGATATCAGTAGGGTTAATTTGGGAATGATGTCACGCATGTAGAGCTATTAAACCTACTAAGGTACATGATTCCATGTCCTTGTTGTAATCTTTTCTTCCATTGTGAATGATTCCGAACTCAGGGCTGTTAGTAGTGTCAATTGGGGAATGATGTCACGCGAATATAGCTGTTATACATACTAGTTAATGATGCCAAATGCTTGTTGTAACATTTCCTTCCTTTGTAAATGATGCCGACCTCCAGGATGTCAGTAGGGTCAATTGGGGAATGATGTCACCCGTATAGTTGGCCTACTAAGGTTAATGGTTCCAAGTCATTGTTGAAACATTTCCTTCATTTGTGAATGATGCCGCCCACCAGGATATCGAGGTTGTCAGTTGGGTCAATTGGAGAATGATGTCACGTCCGTATACACTATTAAACGTACTAATGAAACTGATGTCAAATCCATGTTGTAACATTTCTTGTCGTTTGTGAATGATGCCGACCTCCGGGTTGTCAGTAGGGTCAATTGGAGAATGATGTCACGCCCGTATAACTATTAAACGTACCAATGAAACTGATGTCAAATCCATGTTGTAACATTTTTTGTCGTTTGTGAATGATGCTGACCTCCGGGTTGTCAGTAGGGTCAATTGGAGAATGATGTCACGCCCGTATTACTATTAAACCTACTAAGGATGCCAAATCCATGTTGTAACATTTTCGTCATTTGTGAATGATGCGACATCCAGGATATCAGTAGGGTCAATTGGGGAATAACGTCACGCACGTAAAGCTATTAAACCTACTAAGGTAAGTGATGCCAAATGCTTGTTGTAACATTTCCTTCATTTGTAAATGATGCCGACTTCTATGATGTCGGTGTTATCAATTGGAGAATGATGTCTCGCCCGTAGCTGTTATAGCTACTAATATAAATGATGCCAAACCCATGTTGCAACATTTTCTTTATTTGTAAATGATGCCAACCTCCAAGATGTCAGGGGGTCAATTGGGGATTGACGTCACGCACGTATAGCTATTAAACTTACTAAGGTAAATGATGCCAAGTCTTTGTTGCAACATTTTATTCTTTTGTGAATGATGCCGACAACAAGGATGTCAGTAGGGTAAATTGGGCAATGATGCCACGCACGTATAGCTCTTAAATCTACTAATGTAAATTATGCCAAGTCCTTGTTGTAGTAATATTTTCTCATTTGTGAATGATGCCGACCCCCCAGGATATCAGTAGAGTCAATTGGGGAATGATGTCACGCACGTATAGCTATTAAACTTACTAAGGTAAATGATGCCAAGTCTTTGTTGTAACATTTTCTTCTTTTGTGAATGATGCCGACGAACAAGGATGTCAATAGGGTCAATTGGGGAATGATGTCGCGCACTTATAGCTATTAAACTTACTAAGGTAAATTATGCCAAATCTTTGTTGTAACATTTTCTTCTTTGTAAATTATGCCGACTACCAGGATGTCAGTAGGGTAAATTGGGGGATGATGCCACGCACGTATAGCTCTTAAATCTACTAATGTAAATTATGTCCTTGTTGTAACATTTTCTTCATTTGTGAATGATGCCGACCTCCAGGATATCAGAGAGGCTCAATTAGGGAATGATGCCACGCACGTAAAGCTATTAAACTTACTAATGTAAATGATGCCAAGTCTTTGTTGTAACATTTTCTTCTTTTGTGAATGATGCCGACAACAAGGATGTCAGTAGGGTAAATTGGGGAATGATGTCGCGCACTTATAGCTAATAAACTTACTAAGGTAAATTATGCCAAGTCCTTGTTGTAACATTATCTTCATTTTTGAATGATGCCGACCTCCAGGATATCAGTCGAGTCAATTGGGGAATGATGCCACGCACGTAAAGCTATTAAACTTACTAATGTGAATGATGCCAAGTCTTTGTTGTAACATTTTCTTCTTTTGTAAATGATGCGACTACCAGGATGTCAGTAGGGTAAATTGGGGAATGATGCCACGCACGTATAGCTCTTAAATCTACTAATGTTATGTCCTTGTTGTAACATTTTCTTCATTGTGAATGATGCCGACCTCCAGGATATCAGTAGAGGCTCAATTAGGGAATGATGCCACGCACGTAAAGCTATTAAACTTACTAGCTAATGATGCCAAGTCGTTGTTGTAACATTTCCTTCATTTGTAAATGATGCCGACCTCCAGGATGTCAGTAGGGTCAATTGAGGAATGATGTCACACCCGTATTACAACTATATTAAACCTACTAAGGGAATTCATGCCAAATCCATGGTGTAACATTTTCGTCGTTTGTGAATGATGCCGACCGCCAGGATATCAGTAAGGGTTAATTTGTGGTTGATGCCACGCTGTTATACCCTCTAAGGTTAATGATGCCAAATCCTTGTTGTAACATTTTCTTCATTTTGTGAATGATGCCGACTGTTTTTCTTTCTTTTTTCTTTTAGTTTGCAACATAATAATAATATAAAAAAAACATATTAAGGTAACTCAATGATACCTGTGTAATGATATATTACAAATTTATATTGACACAGAAGACAATGTACATTTAACCAGAGAAAATCAAACAAGTATAAGACAAAAACAAGACAATACATGACGGGACATGACCCGACACAATACAACACGACATGGCACGGCGTGGCACTTACATAACAAGACACGACACGACACGCCACGACTCATGACCTGACACGACATGACACGACACGACATGACACGATACGACACGACACGACACGACACACCCACATCATGACCCTGACACGACATGACATTACACGACATGACATGACACGATATGACATGCCATGACATTTTCGCCGCTTGTGAATGATGCCGACATCCAGGATATCAGTAGGGTCAATTGGGGAATTATGTCACCCACGTAAAGCTATTAAACCTACTAAGTTATGTGGGGCAAATGCTTGTTGTAACATTTCCTTCATTTGTAAATGATGCCGACTTCTATGATGTCGGTGTTATCAATTGGAGAATGATGTCTCGCCCGTATAGCTGTTATAGGTACTAATATAAATGATGCCAAACCCATGTTGCAACATTTTCTTCATTTGTGAATGATGCCGACATCCAGGATATCAGTAGGGTCAATTGGGGAATGATGTCACGCACCTATAGCTACTAAATCAACCAAGGTAAATGATGCCCAATGCTTGTTGTAACATTTCCTTCATTTGTCTTCTATGATGTCGGTATTATCAATTGGAGATAATGTCTCGCCGGTTAGCTGTTGGAGATAATAATACAAATTATTGCCAAACCCTTGTTACGACATGATGCCGACTTCTAAGATGTCAGTAGGGTCAATTGGGGAATTATGTCACACCCGTGTAGCTATTATAAGTTAAATGATGCCAAGTGTTTGTTGTTGCAACATTTTCTTCGTTGTGAATGATGCCGACTACCAGGATGTCAGTAGAGTCAATTGCGGAATGATGCCACGCACGTATACGTATAGCTCTTAAACCTACTAATGTAAATTATGCTAAGTCCTTGTTGTAACATTTTCTTCATTTGTGAATGATGCCGACTACCATGATGTCAGTATGTCAATTGGGGAATGATGCCACGCACGTATAGCTCTTAAACCTACTAATGTAAATTATACTAAGTCCTTGTTGTAACATTTTCTTCATTTGTGAATGAAGCCGACTACCAGGATGTCAGTAGGGTCAATTGGGGAATTATGTCACGCACGTATAGTAGCTATTAAACCAACTAAGCTAAATGATGCCAAGTCCGTGTTGGAACATTTTCTTCATTTGTGAATTATGCCGACCTCCATGATATCAGTAGGATCAATTGTGGAATGATGTCACGCACGTATAGCTATTAACCTACTATTGTAAATGATGCTAGTCCTTGTTGTTACATTTTCTTCCTTTGTGAATGATGCCGACCTCCGGGTATTAGTAGGGTCAATTAGGGAATGATGTCAGGAAAATATAGCTGCTATACCTACTACTAAGGTAAATGATGCCAATAACAATGCTTGTTGTTACATTTATTTATTTGTGAATGATGCCGACGCCTACCTCCAGGATGTCAGTACCGTCAATTGGGGAATGATGTCACACCCGTATAGCTGTTATATCTTCTAGGGTAAATGATGCCAAATCCTTATTGTAACATTTTCTTCATTTGTGAATGATGACGACCTCCATCCAGGATATCAGAACGGTCAATTGGGGAATGATGTCAACCACGTTAGCGAAGATACACTATAATGATCCTAAGTCCTTGTTGTAATTTTCTTCATTTGTAAATGATGCCGTCCTCCAGGATATTAGTAGGGTCAATTGGAGAATGACACCCGTATACCCTAACTATATTAAACCTACTAAGTGAATGATGTCACGCACGACTTATAGCTGTTATACTACATGTATGATGCCAAGTCCTTGTTGTAACATTTTCTTCTTTTGTAAATGTTGCCGACCTACTACAAGATGTCACTAGGATTTAATTGGGGAATGATGTCACGAAAGTAGGGGAGAGCGGGCTAGTCCGCCCGGCGGGGCGAGTCCGCCCACCCGTGTTTCTCATCACGTGACTGCTGAACAAGTATCAGACTGGTGTAATTCGGTTGTACCGACCGGTCATAGCAAAGTAGCTATTTTAATAAATAAAAACTTCAGACCCGGATACATCTCCCATACGGATTTATCTTGAATAATTGTTTTTAAATAAGTAAAATTATTTGTCATTAAAAATGTTGCATAAATCTAAAGACATCGCAGCGATGGTACTAACTTTTATAGTCATTCAAAAGGTAAGGTTTTTGCCTGACATATTATGCAGTTAAAAACTTCCCATTCCGTGTTTAGTAGGTATACCATGAGATTTACAAAAAATGAGCCCTGGGTGGGGCGAGTTCGCCCAATTTCGCCGGGGCGAGTCCGCCCATGCCCAATTACACGCTAAGAACGGGCGGACTCGCCCCAACATATGTTGGGGCCACATGGCCTAATTTGTCATAGTTGTGTCTAGTTGACTTTTAATCATTCTTTACTTGGAACAACTGATAGTTTCTGCAATATTTAACTTGCCTATGAAGCCGGATGAGCTTGCCTATCACTATGAGGGCGAACCTGCCCCGGCGTGAGTGTGGGGTAAGTCCGCCCTGTTGGTTATTTTCCTTACTCCTGCACTTAGGCTACTAACAGTTCTAGAGTGCTGAAACTATGGGGGTTATGTAGCTAAGAAACGTAGCTTTCATTTGGAAGTAGGATAGCTTTCTCTCTATAGCACTTTAAGAGTACGGTAAATGATGCCAAATCCTTGTTATAACAATTTCTTCATTATTTACACATACATTGTTTATAGGTCAATAAATGCGTATGTGTTGTTTCGAGAGAAATTAGACAAATTAATGCACGCGCGCTGATGTATCAACATTTGCGCAAGTGCATTGATTTTTCTAATTTTTCGAGAAACAAAACATACGCATGCATTGACCTAATTCATACACGACACTATACAAATAAAAATTCACAATTTAAGCATAATTTTGATCTATGTAAAACGACTAAAAACACTTTAACAAGTTTGCTAACACCCGCAGTGAAAATCGGTGAACCCGCGAATTTTGAACAACGAATCAAAACAAAACGCGCACTGCGTGATTTGAACGGCGCACACGCGGAGTGCAGTGGACACTTTCAATGCACTCCGCGTATTTGTAATTCCTGCTTCCTGATTGGTTCAACACTACATAGAGTGTATGAATAATTGCCTCGAAATCCGAGTTGAAATCAACCCATTTTGGAATACCATGTTTGCTATCGTCAGTAGACAGCATTGTCATTATTGGTTGTTCAAATTAGGCATTACATCACATTTAGGACCATTTTGTCCCGATGCAACATTGATCGACGCATCTTGTTAATTCCTTCTAAATCCGAATTTCAATCTACCAACATTTGGATGATAGTGTTTGCTATCGTAATCAAGACTGGGCCCGCCTCCGGGCTGGTTTCTAACTTCTATAATATCCGATAACCGAAGACAAAAAAACGCCGTCATGAAGGTGGCATCTTCCAGAATGCTATACTTTCCCAATTTTCGCTCGACAGTTGAATGTGAGATGTCAATACGGTTATATAAATCAGTGGCGTAGCCAGGGGATGCAATATTAGAGTCGTGTCGGTTGAGACTCGACACTGTCGGTCGAGATTGGTACTGTCGGGCAGTTGCCCAACCAGTGACAGAAAAATAGTAAAATAGTCGTAAAATTTGTACATAAGACTCCAAATTTATTCAGCAGTTGGCTAAATCAAGGAAAATAACACTGTCGTCATTACTGGCGGGTTGTTTCCATCACTACCGTCCTCAAATAGCCGATTTGTCATTGAATACAAATTACTATACTACGACTGCACGCAATGATTATTTGCAGACTTGCCGCTGCAGACGTAGACTTGAATGACAACCGCGGAACCACATTAATTATACATGTAATAAAAGTGAACATGTCACGTGCAGCTATTCTTTTGTGTTTATGTTATTGAAATGCATTGTGTTACCCCCCCCCCCCCCCCTCCCCTCCCTAACAAGCTTCTCATTCAAACGACCTAGATTGATTGGATGCTTAGTCCATTTATCATGATTATGGTAAAGTAATCGGTTAATATTATCGAAATGTATGTTATCGAAATTAATGTATTGTCTTTACCCCCAGGTAGTTTATTTGTTTGTCTGTCACCCCTTTATAACTACTCATAAAATGCCTTAATCGATAGACATTTTGATGCGTTTGTAAATCATGTATTACATTTAAAACTAGCATGGTCATGTTGTAGAACAGTGTTACCATGGACTTAAGTTAAGTTTATATATACCGTTATTAAATAATATTATGATCATTAATCAATAATATCACGCTCCACGCGTCATGACTTGAGCCCATCTCGGTGTAAATAATTTATATCATTTGTCGGGATATTCATGAGTGTATGATTTCTTTTCTCTCTTTTGTTTGTATTAATACTGTAATTTTCCTTTATGTTGAGTGTATCTTACTTTATCGTTTGGACTGAGACCATTAGTAAAATAAATAATAAACCTGCATTACATATGGGATGGCCATTTAATACATGCCATTCTTGCTGTGTATCTGTAAACACTTTTTTATAGAGCAAAAACACTCTAGGCTCCGCCTACCATAGCCCTGATCACCGCCTTATTTCCACCTTACCTATATCATTGTATATATTAATACGCCATACCCAGATGGTAAAATACCTAAATGGTACGTAGCATCAGCACTTCAGCAGACAGACAGCAGTGACTGTTTGCTCAATAATGTACAACATGATGGACTACATGTAGCTATGGAATGAAAGTGTATACATGTAATTGTAAGTCGGCATCACGGATGGTTGAATCCATCATTAAAATATTTTCAACTTTTCTGAATAAAATTAGTAAAACATTTGCTTCAGATACACAATGTATACACATAAATAGGCCTACCTTGGGAAAAAGTGTACATGTACTTTAGGTCCCAGATACTGGTATACCAGAATCGTTCAATACTGGAACATAAAAGTTGCCAGTATTGGTCGATACTGGTACGATTTTACTGTTCCAGTATCGGTCGATACTGGAACACCAAATTGTGTTCCAGTATTGACCGATTCTGGAACATTTTTATGTTCCAGTATCGGTCGATACTGGTACACATGATATACCAGTGAGATTTGTCCCAGTATCAAACGATACTGGTACATAATTTTGTTCCAGTATCGCCCGATACTGGGACATTGTATTGGTGCCAGTATCGACCGATACTGGGACACTGAGTTTGTACCAGTATCGGTCGATACTGGGTGTTCCAGTATCGGACGATACTAGTACAGTCCAGAATCTGGGACCTAAAGTACACTTTTTCCCTACCTTGTCTTAATATTCAATAGGGTAAAGTCGCCAGTTTTCGGTCACTTTCGCCAAAATCGTGTAATTGCATCGGTCGTCGCCATTTTAAAGCATTGCCGGGCATCAACTAAATTGCGGCGGTTTTCTAGCTTTCAGTATAGCCTATAACGACGAGGTCATTTTCATTACACGATTTGGGCGAATTGACCGAAAATAGGCGCTGACCGAAAACTGGCGACTTTTAATACCCTAAAGTAAATGTATACAATACATTGGTTAAATATCTCTAGTCTTGACCAGGGGTGTACTTCATTCTCCAACCAGCCAGCCGGGCTGGTAGCATGTAAAAGTTACCAGCCCGACTGTAAACTTAACAGCCAAACAAGTAATCTTCATAATTCTTACCGTTCAGCCGGGCGTGTATATTTGAAAAGGTACCCGCCCGACGCAAAAGTTACCCGCCACGGGCGTGCGGGCGGGTACTTAAAGTACAGCCCTGGTCTTGACCTACATGTACATATTTGATTTCCGAGAAATACTGGCTTGAATCTCGATCGCCCTATATAGGCTGCGGGCCTATTCCCGCTACAGTAAAATGGCGACATGTAAATAAGCTAATGATTACAAGACGAATCATAGACAGTCACATTTTCAGACGTCCACATATTTAATATTAGGAGAATAGGTGGTCAAAATTCAAGCCAGTATTTCTTTGGAAATAGTTGCCGGTTGAGATATTTAACCAAGGTATATTAATATTTGAAGTTTTGAACATTAAGATATTTGAAGCAAAAGTTTTACTAATCTTATTCAGAAAAGTTGAAAAACAGTGAACATGATGATAATATTAATATTCAACTATCCGCGATGTCAACTCATGCTTTCATTCTATAGCTCTCCCACAGAGAGCCAGGATTTAGAACTAATGATGAACATGCTGCCTGCTCTTACATTACAGACACACATTGTTGGGTTGGACTGGAGTCCATATCACAATTAACCTCATGATCTTTCACATACAATCAAAATTAATTTATTTGATAGCAAATCACAGGGCTTCATCTGAGATAGCCCATGCTCGTGTAGTCCATCCTTTATATATTTGATTTTTACTCCTTCTCAGGCCTCAGTCTCAGTATAAAAACTATTATAGTATGGAATCCACGCATAATGCAGACTGGCTGCCCTTTATAGCGCTGGGTTTGTGACATACAATCAGCATAAACTTTCTAGTGTTGACAAAGTATTAAAGGTGTATGTTCCGATCACTTTTTGGGGGCTATGATTTTTTTTCACATCAAGATATTTTGATACCAGAAGAATCCCCATATTTTCTCATTATGTCTGTAAAATCTTAGGGGCCAAAAATGTTCCATTTAGAAATTATAGGCTAAAATGTGGTGAATTACTGCCAAGGTGGTTAACCACCAACCAGTTTGTGTACTACTCAATGGAACCACCAACCAGTTTGTGTACTACTCAATGGGCAAATATTTGTGACCTTGTGATTCTAAAAATAGGACCATTGGAGTTATGCAACTCAAACTTTGGAATGCGACAATTTTAAGGATGACCTTCATGTAAAATAGAAAACATCAAGTTGAAAATCGGGCCAGCAATCGGAACATACCTTTAAAAGATAGATATATTCCCGGATAGATTGGAGCCCACTTGATAAATGTAGACAATTTAGACATCTCTCTAGATCCATAAAGCAGGACAGGATCTCCTTGCCCTTTCAGTCACCGGTCAACTCACTACTCCAGCCGATTTAGCATCAATCACTTGTTTAATATATATTATAACACATTTTGACTCATTTGAGAAAAGCACACAATTTGCATTAACTTTTTGAATACTCTTAGATAAAATGATTTGTACATTTAATATCAAATAAGGCCAAATAAAAAAAACCACTAGTTTCTCGTCCTAACTTTTTGAAAAATGGAGGATGAGGGCCTTTTTTTTCTTTCCAAAATGGCGGATCCAAGAAGGCGGATGCCCCTTTTTCCAAAACTGGTTTCGCTTTTTCCAACATGGTGGAAATGTTTTGCTTCAAAATGGCCGCCACTTTTCTAAGATCAGTGTGATCTTAACACTTTCCACGCGGCTGTAATTTTTACTATATACAAAACAGAATTTTCAGAAACCTTTCCCAACTTTCAGGGTCTATCGCAAGGATTCTGGACCAATACTAGGCATGTTTGTACTTATGTCAATGCATTTCTCATTTTTAAATTTTTGAAACATTTTGTGAAATTTTGGAATGTCGTCTGCAGCCGCCTGCCGCGTGGAAAGTGTTAAGAATATTTTTTAATTTTTTTAATTTTAAAAATACCTTTTTTGGATGCGGCAGCCAAAACGGATGCGCGCAGGGACGAGAAACTACTATATTTTTCTATTTGGCCTAAGTATTGACTTTGTGAAATACTCTTACAATGAATCATACATTATAAAATAAGTATTAAGTATAGATCAAATAAAACCAGACCGTTTGTGAGGGGGAGGGTGGGGATCTTTTATTCCTAAGCGCTGTCAAAACACTGCCTCAACCAAATTCACAGAACAATTATGATGATGCGTGGAATCACAGGGCTCACCCGGGAGTCTGTTGAAGGGGAGTTTTGTTGCAAAATGTAAACGTGCAACCGGCCGGCTGAGATGCACTTCCTGAACTGACAAATACCCTTACCCCGATCAAGTTTCTGACTCGGCGGACCCCTGCTAGCCCTGCCCTGCTCAAGTTTCTGAATCGGCGGTACCCTACCCCGCTCAAATTTTTGACCTGGCGATACCCCTCCACTAGTTTATGACTTTCGGAGTATCAAACCTGTTTAAAGTTCGGGACTAAAAAACCTTTTTTTAAATTCAGATTAAAGAAGCTCATTAAATATTCGCACTAATGAAGCTTTTTAAGTATTTGGATTACTGAACCTTTTTCAATAATCGGATAGAACATGAACATAGTATTCTGACTAAAGAACTGGGCTTTTTTATTTTTGGACGATAGAATGTTCGTAGTACTATAGAACCTTCGTACTACGAAACCATAATTATTTTAGGAAATTAGGACTATAGAACCTTCGTACTATAGAGCCTTTTTCAGACTATATAACCTTTTTCAGACTATAGAGCCTTCTGACTATGGAACCCATCTGACTATAGAACAGTCGGACTATCGATATGTCACCATTTGAGATGGGGTTTTCTGCAAAATGAAACTGTAAATAAACCTTTTTTTGAAAATCAAGTAGAAAACTGAATTCAATATTTTTGACTTCAAGACTGATTTTGCTTAATCTCATCACATTTTTGTTTACCTGTATTATGAATATTTTCTGAGTTGCAGTGAACCAATTGATCGGTTGCATAAAAGGATAATTGACTTGACTTGTTACTGGACAAAATTACTTGTGACTGTGAGTGGTGGGTGGCAAGGTGAATAAAATGGTCTCAGCAGATGGGGTTGTGAATAATACATAGTTTTGAAAATCCATTATGATGAGTAAACTTCAATCAAATCAATGTATTAAACTATTTTTAATGATATCTATCTTGACACAGGTACTGGGAAACATGCTACATGTAGATTGTCAATGTCACCGAATTGATGGAAGCAAAGAGGGTAGATTACTGTACAGCGAGACTTGACCTGTATAATTATTTGTTTACGTTCACTGGTGAAGATGTTACAAGTGCCAAAGGGAAAGACAAGGTTGAGCCATTGAAGAAGCTGCACATCAATCCCAAGTACCAAGCCGCTTTCAGGTGAGAACATTTTTTAACATGATAATTTCAGTAGCCTCTCACATTTAAAATAAATTCATTACTTCATGAATAATCGCGATAGCTGCTACCAAGTGCGTTCCAATAAAATAAATCATTAGATGAGAACGCGCACACCGAGCGCAGGTTCCTAATAATTGCCCCAAAGTACTGTGCCAAAGTATTCGATTGTTTTGCTCATTGACCGACCAATCAAATTAAAGCCTTACGCCCTAAACTAAATATTCAATCAGTTATGAGGAAACACGATTAAAGCTTATTTCTGATTGGTCGAATGATGAAAATGTTAATTAGGGGATGACTCGACTTGGACTGTTTCAATAACTAAGAAGGGGTGGACAAAATTATAAACAGAAAACTAATTAATTATTAGCGCCATTAGGTACAAGTCAACGATTTGGATAAATATGCATCTTTGTCATCTTTGTCAGAAAAGTAATGAATGAGAATAATGACTGCTTAACCTCGGTGGTTGTTCTGGTTATTCCTCAGACCTGTTCTGGTTATTCCTCAGACCAGAACAACATTCTCTGATTTCAAAACAAATTCACGAAAATAGTTTTTACGCAGTCATTATTCTCTAAATAGTTTTGCAGCCACAATTAAAATGTACCAATCGTTTTCTTTCATTCATCTTTAGAAAACTTGGTGATGAGCCAGAGGTGATGGATGAAATCAAATCATTTGTGATGTATGGTCATACCCGAGAGAAGTCTACCAATGCCGTGCGTAGCAGCATGCTGATGAAGATGGTAGAAGAGGATGAGCAACTGACAACCAAATCTAAGATCGATTTCTCTAAGCTTCTGCCTTGCAGAGACACTGTTGTCCCACACATTCAATTTGTGAATCACTGTTGTCTTGCTATCTGTAAGCGAGTTGATAAGCCAATCTACCGGTGCCCGAAGCCCTATGATCCTGGGCAGGGCTTGAAGAAGACAGAAGAGGGTATATTGAAACTAGTGTGGTCGTGTGCGCCTATTCCTCCCCTTTATCTCCATTGACCTCCCGGGAGGGGGGGGGGGGCACTTGTATTCAAAGGTGGATATAATGCTCATGTATGCCCTCTGAAAATGGACCCTAAACAAGTATTTCTCTCATGCGCCACAGACACCCTAGACAAGTATTTTAACAATTTGTCCTACCCTAAACAAGTATTCAGCCATTTTTATACCCTAAACAAATATAACCATTTTGTTTGTTATCATACCCTACAGACCATCAATAAATACATCAAAACTCTTTTATGTTTTAAATTAACATTTTCATGTGTTTTTATCAAATGCACATGTCAATTAATACTTTAATGTATAATCAATGTTTTGATTTACAGGGGGATTTTTATGTTCCTTTTATATCTTGAAAAAATACCCTAAACACATATTGGAAGTTCTCAAAACATACCCTTTTCCCCAATTTTTGCAGTTTTTGATACCCTAAGTGATGTACATGCATACATCACCTTTCCCAGTGTCGTTGATGTCATGGTTATTGGTGCTTAAATTTGCGTAAGTGCATCATGCATTGTATAACTATGACTTCATGGACACCGGACCGGGTCTTTCGATCGTCACACATTTTAAAAATTGCATGTTGAGAAGTGACAGTTTTTATTAGTTTTTGTCATAAGTACATGATGTTTTGTTCTACAATGTATATAATTACGTAATTTAGACTCGATAATTATATTTTTCATTTCCAGTTCTTTTGTCTATGAATTGTCAAAAACTACCAGCCCACCGTAAAGGGGCAATTCCGTAGTTGCGGATGTACATTGCAGCGACTTTTGGTCAAATTATAGAATTAAACATGAAACTAAACCATCACAGAACTTTACTAACTCATAATGGAAATCTGATGAATTTCTCAACATATTTCCATTCATTTTCATCTTAAGGCATTATAGTATTTTGTCCACTTGTGTACAGTTGCGATTGTAGCAGGAAACACTGTAAAACGCGGCAACACGGTGTCAAACCATGGAATTCTATTTACGAATGGAAAAAATGAGGAAATAAGTTGTTGGAGCAGACTCTCAGGGTCAGAAATTCAACAAGAATCCACTCTCGCTAAGATTCCCGCCGGTTAAGTTGCGAGAATCCAAATTTATTTTCATAGATAATCTGTCTATTAACACATTATTTTAATGGAAAAGAATCCATAAATTCTTGCAAAATCTTTTTGCGAAAATCTAAAAGAATTCTCGCAAACTTTGACAAACTTCTGACCCTGGACTCTGACAGGTTATTTCAATGTATTCAAACTGTGATTTTAAAGTAATTAAGAACCTTACAAGATATTTTAGTTTCATGGTTTATGATGGTTATAAATGTAATTTGACACAAATAATGCAATTCTAGGAAAAAATCACAGATAGATCGCATAATATGCCTTTCATTTGGAAAATTAGTTGATACATGTAGTGTCATTGAAACTTGACTCAATAATGAAATTGTATAGAATGTGAAGAAATTGATATTCTTTCTGGGTCTTAGACAATTTGGGCCTAATACCACAATTTCTGCTATTGAATAATTACAATATGACATGAACTTGCTTTTATGATGGTTTAAACCTCTATATTATTATTAGGAATGATATCTTTATTATTTGAATTGTGTCTGTACTGTAAATATATTTGTAAAGAAGAAATACCACGATTCATGTATTGTATTCACTGCCATATGTGAAAAGAAGAAATACCACGATTCATGTATTGTATTCACTGCCATTTGTGTAAATTAACCATTGGGTCATCATGTTTATATTGACTAACTTCTCCAGTGATATGACAAGCTTGCCAATTATCAAAATAGTTTATCATAAGTACTAAATTATGATATTGATAATATGTTTAAAAAAAAGTATTATATATAGACAAACATAACGTTTTATCTAAAAAAGGTAGTAGAAAACTTTGATTGCTTTATACAAGCTTAGTATTACTGCTATTTACACATCAGGCCCATAAGACACTTTTTTCAAAGGGGGGGGGGGGGGGGGGCGTTTTCAAAAAAAATCACCGGAAGTGATAGAGCTAGTTTTTTTCCGTCGGGGACACGCTGATTTTCTAATTTTTCTGTTCCATTATGGTGTCATAGTTTACCTTTCTTGTTGGTCGACGCACAGAAATACCGGAAGTAGTTTTTGGAGATATTTTTGAGGGGGATTTTTTTGGGGAGGGGGGATTTTCTCTGTTTTTGGTCAAATTTTCCGGGGAAGATTTTCAAGGGGGGCGGGGGGGGGGTGATCGCCACCATCGCCCCCCACCCCCCATCTGACGGGCCTGCACATTAACCACGAAAACTGTTTAAAATATGGATTTCATGATACATGTATTGATTTTACACATTAAATAATATGTAAATGTGTTGTTAATATAATTTCTGATTTTTGTGTATTTTAGAGGAGGGGTCCTGCAAGCACAACATTGAGCATTATTTGTTTAAATTATTATATAGAACAATTAAACATCATACTAGTCACAAAAACGAATAAAGATATCGGTGCTCAAATTTGCGCATATGCATTGTATAACTTTGACTTCATCGACACCGAGACTTTGTATTGCTGCGAATTTTAAAAATTGCATGTTGAGAGATGGCGGCTTTTTATTTGTTTTTGTCATAAGTGTGGTGTTTTGCTCTATATAATTACTAAAGATGGGCTCGATAGTCATTTGTCTAACATATAATGCATAATGTTGTGCTTGCAGGACCCCTCTTTTAATTATTGGAACATATGAGATCTGTCATCACAAAATGAGAGTTAAACGAGCTACCACAAGGCCAAGGTAACAATTTCCCCATGTTAACTATGTACTGTCTGTCATCAAGTGAACAAGTGAATGACCAGTTCGTCTATGGTCGATGTGAGCTTTAAGCTTTTATTTTCAGGTTTGTCCAGATTAAAAATACCCTGAAAACAAGCATTAAAATGATATGCAAGATGTCAAAATTCAAATTAAAGTTCCTTTATTTTGTATTGATTTTTGTGGTAACAGGTCTCATATTGGATCAGTTGCCCCAATGATGGGGTATAAGTGGTCCATGCCTGTGAACTTTTCAGTAAGTGGTAATTGACATTGTCTTTGAATATTTCTTAACATGGGTGATTATACCATAGCAATTCGGTAAGTTTTTACCCACGCTTTGATCTTCTATACCATGAAATATGCTTAACTGGACCAGTTGCCCCACCCTCCCCTATGTCTGCCCCATATTTAAAACTGAACATTGTAGTAACATTCCACATGGTCTGATATTTATGTATAGCATGCCACAGATGTCATCAAATGGTGAGTTTAAAAAATGACCTAAAGTTTAGAAAAAAATAAAAGGGTGGCACACGAAAAACAATCTGGACGTAATTTGTTTAACTCTGTGTCAATTCATTTAATTTGCAGCGTGTTTTTAAAGCTTGCTTGACAGATCTTTTAAATCGAAGGTGGACGCAATTATTTGTAACTCCGTTTCATTACGCTTGTGATGTGTCATATTTATGTGCCTCTCTGTATAGATATCAGTCATCACTAAATGGTATAAATCTTTTATGCAGATATTATTGTGTTCTGATGCAGCTTTGTGTGACCACTATTTATATGACATTGTGTTACAAATGCTACTTGTACATTCCTATAAAGTATATAAGTATACTTTGTATCAAATATGAAGTCATAACTAGAAAATGCTGTGAAGTATTTTAGTACATACATGTATAATCGGCCTTCATCAGGTACCCAATGGAGGCTGATGTCCGAACATTTTGTATGATAAATACTGTAATCGCAGCATTTTCTACTTGTGACTTCATATTATTTAATACCGATGCAGCTTCTATGTTATGAGTATACTTGTATATACTGTTGTGATTAAAATATAGATAAAGCTAAACATTTGTATCTGTAGTGATTCTTTAAATTGCAGCATGTGTGAATAAAATTGAATCTATTTAATTTGCAAGACAATCTCAATTCTCATCTCTTTTTCTTCCCATGGGCCATTCGGCCACCAGTACATTTTTGACTCAAATGCTCAACTTGAAAATGTTTTATGTCGTTCATTCTGACTCTCGTACTTTCATATTACTTAAAACAGAGATAAATCCACAAACATAACATGTCAATTGCAATCTTTTTGTTTTAAAGTGTTGTTTTCCTTCACAATTAAAGACGTTTAACACTAGACATCCTAAATCTAGTATGACAATCAGGCTGAAATAGAGCTACAATCCTGGAAAATAGTCTTTGAACGCAACAGGAAACTAACACACCTGTGCAATGTTGAAGAATGTTAAAGGGACACGAAGTAGTGTTGAAGATTTTTTTTAAATTAATTTACTTCAGAATTTAAGATGAACATTAAAGGTAGATGTTCCGATTTTCAACTTGAAGTTTTCTATTCTACATGAAAGGTCATCCTTAAAAACGTCGTGTCCCAAAATTTGAGATGCATAGCTATTATGGTTCTTATTTTGGACGCACAAAATGCTGTGAACTGTACCCATTGAGTAGTACACAAACTATATCGCTGGTAACCACCATTCGCGGTAATTCAACGCTATTTCATCGATTTCTCTGTCATTATACCGAATTAGGCCGTCAAATTTCAGTATGATGATGAGAAAAATACGAGCTTTCATATAATATGAAAATCTCCGTATGTTTGAAATAATTCTGTGTTACGAAAATGTGATCGGGTCATCTACCTTTAAAATTGCCATTATTGTTGTTTCTACTCACAAAAAAACCACAGCAAACTTGATTAAAACAATACCATCACTATTTATGGAACCTTTTCTTAAAAGCGCCTTCTATTTAAAGGTGTATGTTCAGATCACTTTTGTTTGGCTATGAATCCCCATATTTTTTTCATCATGTCTGTAAAATCTTGGGGGCTGGAAATGTTCCACTTAGAAATTATAGGCTAAAATGTGGTGAATTACACTGTAAAAACATGGGTGGTTAACCACCCGCCAGTTTGTGTACAACTGAGTGGGGACCTCTGTGCTTCTAAAATAAGAACCATTGGAGTTACGCAACTCAAACTCTGGAATGTGACAATTTTAAGACCTATTATGTTAAAATAGGCAGAATATCAATAAATCCATTGAGAATTCCTTCGTTTCCTATTGTTTTTAGTGAAATGTTTATTGTACTGAGCCATATCTCAGTACATGCTATGCCGACTTTACAACTTTGGGCTGGATGGTCACAAATATGGTTCGCGTTATTTATCACGCGTGCTGCAGGGGGACACTGTCTGACTGTTAAATGCTGATCTTGGTAAGATCAGCATTTTTTAATCAACATTTTGTTGTACAAAGAGAGCTGCATGATTTTTCTTAATCCTTATATACATGTAGGTGTAAATTCATACATGTACCTAACATAATTGTAAAAATATACCAATCCCAGTTATCATAATTGAGGGCGCAGACTCCAACACATCTCTTTGTCCCTTTAAAGGTGCACAAAGAGATTTCTCAAAAATGAAATTCAATATTTTCACCTTGTTTAGATAGATGCAATAGAAACCCTCTCATATAAGATTTCTTCCAAAAAAATCAGTAAAAATAAAAAATGAAGTCATTTTTTCAGCATTTCCGAGGGTATATTAGTGCTTTCCACTTTCTTTCTTTTTGTATTTTGGTTCAAAATCACCACCAATTGAATCGGGGAGATCATGACTATGCATCACGCAACAAGCCATGGGTGGTCTTCAAGGTTATTTAAAATAAATATGAAACAAATAAATAAGAAGCCATCTGTGCCGTTTTAGATGAATTTAGGGAGTTTCAATGTGATTACATCGAAACTCAAAACGCTATCAAATCCATGAATTTCACATGAAATACTGCGAATTAAGCTCTATAATTTTGGGTGGTAGTTAGAACGTATATAAGCATTACATAATAATGCGAAAAACCGAACTTCTGAAAAATTGAGGGCTTCCTACATGAAGGATCTCTTAGTGCCCCTTTGATGTCTTCAGCAGCTGTGTTCAAGTTGTCCCGACATTGATCGATTGGGTGTGGGGAAGGAAGAATTGCTGTCTAAGATGTCCTATTCACTCTTAACAAAATAAACATCATTTAAAGATCAAAAAAAATCTGCATAATGATGCTCAAAATGTGTTAAGCGTTCCAAGGACTTTTTTCCAAGATTGTAGGTTTTGTTATAATTTTGACTCAAATGTACCGTTTATAGGCGACGAAAAAACCACCCTATTTCACAGACGGACGGACCTGTCAAGTAAGGTCGGTCTGGGTTTTTTACCTAAAATGTCACCATAATCTGCACAAATTGGTCCATTTGCAAACATTTTATAAAATTTTAACTTGCATATAGTTTTGAAGTGATTCATTTTGACCCGAAAGGGGGGGGGGTCAGTGAACATACCAAGTGGATTCACATGAGCATCCAATCACCTCTGAAATGGAATGGTAAACCAGAACACTATTTTGATACCCCTAAATGGCATAACACATACATGTACAAACCGGGAAACCCTACCCTAAACGGTGTTAACACTCAATACAATAATGCACCCCTTAATGGCGTAATATAGTAATGCTCAAAATAATCTTAATTCATAATCATGTGACATTCATACAGATATGCATGTTTATTGAAAAGTCACACATACAACATATAGTACAGGGTGACCCAAAAATCACAAAATTCAATATTTCTCTTTTACCATTAAAATAACAAAATATTGCATAACTCGTTCACCAGCTATGTGCACCATACATTTAACTTTCTGAAACATTTTAGATCATAAAAATAGGCCACACGAAACTTAAAATACGTGTAATTTTGTGTGTAAGAAGTGTTGTTTTGTAGTGTAAGTGAAGTGCAAAAAAATGGTTTCATGATACATGAGCAGAACATGTGCCTGTTTGAAACCATTTCTTTCCGATTTGTTTTTACTTTTATCGGGATCTTTTGTTGTGACTGTAATGTATATCAGAAGTGAATTGTTTAAAGATCAATACAAACACTTTAAAGCAACTAACACCTGTTCCAGTTGAACAGATACTTTCAGTCGATATGTTTTGGGCGGGCTATTTAAAAATAGCACAATTACGCTCGTAAGTTTCATATCTGAACCAAGTTACAATTTTTTCACTTTTACAAAAGGGCAAAAACATCCCCTGTCACACAATCAAGTGTATCTTTAGTTTGGTAAGGCTAATTTACATGATCTAAAGTTCTCCAGAAAGCTGAATAAACTGTTTACATAACTTCTGAAAACAGAATGCCATATTTTATTTTATTTTTAAGTTTGTGATTTTTGGGTTCAACATTTTCTGGGTCACCCTGTATACCCCTAAAGTGCAAATGCCCCCTAAGTACCCCTTTTCGAAAAGACGTCGACGTCGATGACGTCGTGTGGTGAAATCTGGACCTTTCGCAATTCTTTTTGGATGCGGATGCATACCCGCTTGGTATGATCACTGACCAGCCCCCCCCCCCAATTTTGAAATATGCATTTTGATGAAAAGGACTCTATAGTGACTGACGTTAACCCATCAAAATTGGGGATTTATCTCATTTTGTTGTTGTTGCAATTGGTTATAATTGATATCAAATTAATCGGTGAGTCCAAATGAATCATTTCAAAGAAATATTCTTGTTAAAATTTTGAAATGTGCATTTTGATTAAAATTGCCGA
Organism: Ophiura sarsii; assembly: GCA_035610835.1. NCBI lineage: Eukaryota > Metazoa > Echinodermata > Ophiuroidea > Amphilepidida > Ophiuridae > Ophiura > Ophiura sarsii. Next base: position 63,166,996 of record CM069447.1, on the reverse strand, counting down.
AAAGTGTCTGTGATCGATCTCACTCGATTTAGGATTCTAGTGTAAATCCATCAAAATTGTGGATTTATCTCAATTTGTTGTTGTAATTGGTTATAAGTGATATCAAAGTCATCGGCGAGTCCAAATTAATAATTTCAAAGAAATATTCTTGTTAAAATTTTGAAATGTGCATTTTGATTAAAATTGCCGAAAAGTGTCCGTGATCGATCTCACTCGATTTAGGATTCTAGTGTTAACCCATAAAAATTGGGGATTTATCTCATTTTTGATTGCAATTGGTTATAAGTGATGTCAAAGTCATCGGCGAGTCAAAATGAATTATTTCAAAGAAATAGTCTTGTTAAAATTTTGAATTGTGCATTTTGATTAAAATTGCCGAAAAGTGTCCGTGATCGATCTCACTCGATTTAGGATTCTAGTGTTAACCCATAAAAATTGGGGATTTATCTCATCTTTTGGTTGCAATTGGTTATAAGTGATATCAAAGTCATCGGTGAGTCCAAATGAATCATTTCAAAGAAATATTCTTGTTATAATTTTGAAATGTGCATTTTGATCAAAATTACCAGAAAGTGTCCGTGATCGATCTCACTCAATTGGGATTCTAGTGTAAACCCATCAACATTTTGGATTTATCTCAATTTTTTTTGTTGCAATTGGGTATAAGTGATATCAAAGTCATCGGTGGGTCCAAATGAATCATTTCAAAGAAATATTCTTGTTAAAATTTTGAAATGTGCATTTTGATTAAAATTGCCGAAAAGTGTCCGTGATCGATTTCACTCGATTTAGAATTAATAAGTGTTAACCCATAAAAATTGGGGATTTATCTCATTTTTTGGTTGCAATTGGTTGTAAGTGATATCAAAGTCATCGGTGAGTCCAAATGAATCATTTCAAAGAAATATTCTTGTTAACATTTTGAAATGTGCATTTTGATTAAAATTGCCGAAAAGTGTCTGTGATCGATCTCACTCGATTTAGGATTGTAGTGTTAACCCATAAAAATTGGGGATTTATCTCATTTTTTGGTTGCAATTGGTTATAAGTGATATCAAAGTCATCGGTGAGTCCAAATGAATCATTTCAAAGAAATATTCTTGTTAAAATTTTGAAATGTGCATTTTGATCAAAATGACCAAAAAGTGTCCGTGATTGATCTCACTCGATTAGGATTCTAGTGTAAATCCATCAAAATTTTGGATTTATCTCAATTTTTTTGTTGCAATTGGGTATAAGTGATATCAAAGTCATCGGTGAGTCCAAATGAATCATTTCAAAGAAATATCCTTGTTAAAATTTTGAAATGTGCATTTTGATTAAAATTGCCGAAAAGTGTCGGTGATCGATCTCACTCGATTTAGGATTCTAGTGTTAAACTGTTAACCCATAAAAATTGGGGATTTATCTCATTTTTTGGTTGCAATTGGTTATAAGTGATATCAAAGTCATCGGTGAGTCCAAATGAATCATTTCAAAGAAATATTCTTGTTAAAATTTTGAAATGTGCATTTTGATTAAAATTGCCGAAAAGTGTCGGTGATTGATCTCACTCGATTTAGGATTCTAGTGTTAACCCATAAAAATTGGGGATTTATCTCATTTTTTGGTTGCAATTGGTTATAAGTGATATCAAAGTCATCGGTGAGTCCAAATGAATCATTTCAAAGAAATATCCTTGTTAAAATTTTGAAAATGGGCATTTTGATTAAAATTGCCGAAAAGTGTCCGTGATCGATCTCACTTGATTTAGGATTCTAGTGTAAACCCATCAACATTTTGGATTTATCTCATTTTTGGTTGCAATTGGTTATAAGTGATATCAAAGTCATCGGTGAGTCCAAATGAATCATTTCAAAGAAATATTCTTGTTATAATTTTGAAATGTGCATTTTGATCAAAATTACCAGAAAGTGTCCGTGATCGATCTCACTCGATTGGGATTCTAGTGTAAATCCATCAACATTTTGGATTTATCTCAATTTTGTTGTTGCAATTGGGTATAAGTGATATCAAAGTCATCGGTGAGTCCAAATAAATCATTTCAAAGAAATATTCTTGTTAAAATTTTGAAATGTGCATTTTGATTAAAATTGCCGAAAAGTGTCGGTGATCGATCTCACTCGATTTAGGATTCTAGTGTTAACCCATAAAAATTGGGGATTTATCTCATTTTTTGGTTGCAATTGGTTATAAGTGATATCAAAGTCATCGGTGAGTCCAAATGAATCAATTCAAAGAAATATTCTTGTTAAAATTTTGAAATGTGCATTTTGATTAAAATTGCCGAAAAGTGTCGGTGATCGATCTCACTCGATTTAGGATTCTAGTGTTAACCCATAAAAATTGGGGATTTATCTCATCTTTTGGTTGCAATTGGTTATAAGTGATATCAAAGTCATCGGTGAGTCCAAATGAATCATTTCAAAGAAATATTCTTGTTATAATTTTGAAATGTGCATTTTGATCAAAATTACCAGAAAGTGTCCGTGATCGATCTCACTCGATTGGGATTCTAGTGTAAATCCATCAAAATTTTGGATTTATCTCAATTTTGTTGTTGCAATTGGGTATAAGTGATATCAAAGTCATCGGTGAGTCCAAATAAATCATTTCAAAGAAATATTCTTGTTAAAATTTTGAAATGTGCATTTTGATTAAAATTGCCGAAAAGTGTCGGTGATCGATCTCACTCAATTTAGGATTCTAGTGTTAACCCATAAAAATTGGGGATTTATCTCATTTTTTGGTTGCAATTGGTTATAAGTGATATCAAAGTCATCGGTGAGTCCAAATGAATCAATTCAAAGAAATATTCTTGTTAAAATTTTGAAATGTGCATTTTGATTAAAATTGCCGAAAAGTGTCGGTGATCGATCTCACTCGATTTAGGATTCTAGTGTTAACCCATAAAAATTGGGGATTTATCTCATTTTTTGGTTGCAATTGGTTATAAGTGATATCAAAGTCATCGGTGAGTCCAAATGAATCATTTCAAAGAAATATTCTTGTTATAATTTTGAAATGTGCATTTTGATCAAAATTACCAGAAAGTGTCCGTGATCGATCTCACTCGATTGGGATTCTAGTGTAAATCCATCAAAATTTTGGATTTATCTCAATTTTTTTGTTGCAATTGGGTATAAGTGATATCAAAGTCATCGGCGAGTCCAAATGAATCATTTCAAAGAAATATTCTTGTTAAAATTTTGAAATGTGCATTTTGATTAAAATTGCCGAAAAGTGTCCGTGATCGATCTCACTCGATTTAGGATTCTAGTGTTAACCCATAAAAATTGGGGATTTATCTCATTTTTTGGTTGCAATTGGTTATAAGTGATATCAAAGTCATCGGTGAGTCCAAATGAATCATTTCAAAGAAATATTTTTGTTATAATTTTGAAATGTGCATTTTGATCAAAATTACCAGAAAGTGTCCGTGATCGATCTCACTCGATTGGGATTCTAGTGTAAATCCATCAAAATTTTGGATTTATCTCAATTTTTTTGTTGCAATTGGGTATAAGTGATATCAAAGTCATCGGTGAGTCCAAATAAATCATTTCAAAGAAATATTCTTGTTAAAATTTTGAAATGTGCATTTTGATTAAAATTGCCGAAAAGTGTCGGTGATCGATCTCACTCGATTTAGGATTCTAGTGTTAAATTGTTAACCCATAAAAATTGGGGATTTATCTCATTTTTTGGTTGCAATTGGTTATAAGTGATATCAAAGTCATTGGTGAGTCCAAATGAATCATTTCAAAGAAATATTCTTGTTATAATTTTGAAATGTGCATTTTGATCAAAATTACCAGAAAGTGTCCGTGATCGATCTCACTCGATTGGGATTCTAGTGTAAATCCATCAAAATTTTGGATTTATCTCAATTTTTTTGTTGCAATTGGGTATAAGTGATATCAAAGTCATCGGCGAGTCCAAATGAATCATTTCAAAGAAATATTCTTGTTAAAATTTTGAAATGTGCATTTTGATTAAAATTGCCGAAAAGTGTCCGTGATCGATCTCACTCGATTTAGGATTCTAGTGTTAACCCATAAAAATTGGGGATTTATCTCATTTTTTGGTTGCAATTGGTTATAAGTGATATCAAAGTCATCGGTGAGTCCAAATGAATCATTTCAAAGAAATATTTTTGTTATAATTTTGAAATGTGCATTTTGATCAAAATTACCAGAAAGTGTCCGTGATCGATCTCACTCGATTGGGATTCTAGTGTAAATCCATCAAAATTTTGGATTTATCTCAATTTTTTTGTTGCAATTGGGTATAAGTGATATCAAAGTCATCGGTGAGTCCAAATAAATCATTTCAAAGAAATATTCTTGTTAAAATTTTGAAATGTGCATTTTGATTAAAATTGCCGAAAAGTGTCGGTGATCGATCTCACTCGATTTAGGATTCTAGTGTTAAATTGTTAACCCATAAAAATTGGGGATTTATCTCATTTTTTGGTTGCAATTGGTTATAAGTGATATCAAAGTCATTGGTGAGTCCAAATGAATCATTTCAAAGAAATATCCTTGTTAAAATTTTGAAAATGGGCATTTTGATTAAAATTGCCGAAAAGTGTCCGTGATCGTTCTCACTCGATTTAGGATTCTAGTGTAAACCCATCAACATTTTGGATTTATCTCAATTTTTTTGTTGCAATTGGGTATAAGTGATATCAAAGTCATCGGTGAGTCCAAATGAATCATTTCAAAGAAATATTCTTGTTAAAATTTTGAAATGTGCATTTTGATTAAAATTCCTGAAAAGTGTCGGTGATCGATCTCACTCGATTTAGGATTCTAGTGTTAACCCATAAAAATTGGGGATTTATCTCATTTTTTGGTTGCAATTGGTTATAAGTGATATCAAAGTCATCGGTGAGTCCAAATGAATCATTTCAAAGAAATATTCTTGTTAAAATTTTGAAATGTGCATTTTGATTAAAATTGCCGAAAAGTGTCGGTGATCGATCTCACTCGATTTAGGATTCTAGTGTTAACCCATAAAAATTGGGGATTTATCTCATTTTTTGGTTGCAATTGGTTATAAGTGATATCAAAGTCATCGGTGAGTCCAAATGAATCATTTCAAAGAAATATTCTTGTTAAAATTTTGAAATGTGCATTTTGATTAAACTTGCCGAAAAGTGTCCGTGATCGATTTCACTCGATTTAGGATTCTAGTGTTAACCCATAAAAATTGGGGATTTATCTCATTTTTTGGTTGCAATTGGTTATAAGTGATATCAAAGTCATCGGCGAGTCCAAATGCATCATTTCAAAGAAATATTCTTGTTAAAATTTTGAAATGTGCATTTTGATTAAAATTGCCGAAAAGTGTCCGTGATCGATCTCACTCGATTTAGGATTCTAGTGTTAACCCATAAAAATTGGGGATTTATCTCATTTTTTTTTGTTGCAATTGGTTATAAGTGATATCAAAGTCATCGGTGAGTCCAAATGAATCATTTCAAAGAAATATTCTTGTTAAAATTTTGAAATGTGCATTTTGATTAAAATTGCCGAAAAGTGTCGGTGATCGATCTCACTCGATTTAGGATTCTAGTGTTAACCCATAAAAATTGGGGATTTATCTCATTTTTTGGTTGCAATTGGTTATAAGTGATATCAAAGTCATCGGTGAGTCCAAATGAATCATTTCAAAGAAATATCCTTGTTAAAATTTTGAAAATGGGCATTTTGATTAAAATTGCCGAAAAGTGTCCGTGATCGTTCTCACTCGATTTAGGATTCTAGTGTAAACCCATCAACATTTTGGATTTATCTCAATTTTTTTGTTGCAATTAGGTATAAGTGATATCAAAGTCATCGGTGAGTCCAAATGAATCATTTCAAAGAAATATTCTTGTTAAAATTTTGAAATGTGCATTTTGATTAAAATTGCCGAAAAGTGTCGGTGATCGATCTCACTCGATTTAGGATTCTAGTGTTAACCCATACAAATTGGGGATTTATCTCATTTTTTGGTTGCAATTGGTTATAAGTGATATCAAAGTCATCGGTGAGTCCAAATGAATCATTTCAAAGAAATATTCTTGTTAAAATTGTGAAATGTGCATTTTGATTAAAATTGCCGAAAAGTGTCGGTGATCGATCTCACTCGATTTAGGATTCTAGTGTTAACCCATAAAAATTGGGGATTTATCTCATTTTTTGGTTGCAATTGGTTATAAGTGATATCAAAGTCATCGGTGAGTCCAAATGAATCATTTCAAAGAAATATTCTTGTTAAAATTTTGAAATGTGCATTTTGATTAAACTTGCCGAAAAGGGTCCGTGATCGATTTCACTCGATTTAGGATTATAGTGTTAACCCATAAAAATTGGGGATTTATCTCATTTTTTGGTTGCAATTGGTTATAAGTGATATCAAAGTCATCGGTGAGTCCAAATGAATCATTTCAAAGAAATATTCTTGTTAACATTTTGATTAAACTTGCCGAAAAGTGTCCGTGATCGATCTCACTCGATTTAGGATTCTAGTGTAAACCCATCAACATTTTGGATTTATCTCAATTTTTTGTTGCAATTGGGTATAAGTGATATCAAAGTCATCGGTGGGTCCAAATGAATCATTTCAAAGAAATATTCTTGTTCAAATTTTGAAATGTGCATTTTGATTAAACTTGCCGAAAAGTGTCCGTGATCGATTTCACTCGATTTAGGATTATAGTGTTAACCCATAAAAATTGGGGATTTATCTCATTTTTTGGTTGCAATTGGTTATAAGTGATATCAAAGTCATCGGCGAGTCCAAATGAATCATTTCAAAGAAATATTCTTGTTCAAATTTTGAAATGTGCATTTTGATTAAACTTGCCGAAAAGTGTCCGTGATCGATTTCACTCGATTTAGGATTATAGTGTTAACCCATAAAAATTGGGGATTTATCTCATTTTTTGGTTGCAATTGGTTATAAGTGATATCAAAGTCATCGGCGAGTCCAAATGAATCATTTCAAAGAAATATTCTTGTTAAAATTTTGAAATGTGCATTTTGATTAAAATTGCCTGTATATTGCCTGTAGCTGTATATCAGCCTGAATTTGTAATATACTAGATTTAGGATTCAACGTCTAAATGTGAAGGAAAGCAAAACTTCTGAAAGTAAATGTTTGCGAATGGACCTGTTTGCTTTTAGAACTATTATGTAAATGAAAAATATATATTATACCCTTCATTTTTGTGTGAAAATGTCTTATCAGATCAAATCGAAGCAAAAGAACCCCAATTTGCGGGTAAAATCGAGCAAAATGTGGATATATCTCAAAATGTCTCGTTGAAATAGGGTTTAAAGTGATATGAAAGTAATCGGGAAGTTAAAAATTTGAATAAAGGCGAGGAAAAAAGAAGAAAAAACCCTGTTCTATGGGCCCGACTGACCAACTTAATGCATTTTTCTAGAATTTAATTTGAGCTGATATTTTTCTCATAAATCATGTAAAATCAGCCTTTTTTTGGCCGAAAATATGTCATAATTTTGTTCCCAACATTTTTAAAAGTAGAGAGCTTTGATAGGCCAATCAATTGTTCACTGCAACTCAGAAAATAATCAAAACACAAGTAAAACACAATTGGGCTGGTAAAAAGAGACAAATGAAAGGGGCGTAGGACAAAATCCCAAACATTTAAAAAAAAGGTTTTAAGTGATAAGAAAGTAAGCAATGGAAATACCCACACGACTCTCCATCCGGTAATAATTTGGTTTTAGGTGTTTGCATGTCGCCTATGCATGGCTACACATAATTAGACTGACAAAATTGAACTTGATAGATGACTGCAAAAATCACCCTTGGTTGACTATGTTCAATTACCATTTTGGGATATGATATTTAAGCAGACTGTGATTACCCAGAGTTGACAAATGAACTTAATTAACAACTATGTCGGCAAAGATCATCACCCTGGGGTGACTATACATGTATGTTCAAAGAATCCCACTCCCTCTTAAAACGTAAAACTTATATTGTGAACAGTAAACATTATGAACAAGTGTACGCGATCGTCCTGAAAAGCTGAAGAAAAAAAATCCAAGTTGCATTTTTTGTCCATCCCGGGTGTTCTACACGGTGGAAAGTCATGTGGGTATTTCCATTGCTTTATATACAGGGTGTCCCAGAAGTTTCGAAACCTTTTCAATCCTTTGTATCCCAGGTGAAATAATTCGCAGTATAAAATTGAATATATATTTGGATAGAAAACACTTTGAGGATTATTTTGGTACCCAACTTACAATAACAGCTGTCTGTCTTGTCCAAATACAGGCGGAAGTTTCCCGAATTGTTAAACTACGCTTTCTATAAAAGCGTCATAATGAGCTGAATAAAGTCAAGAATGAGACAAACAGAAAGTGGTAGGGAAGAGAAGAGTTCTCTACAAGGATAATTTTTAATTTCAGATTGATATAATCCTTATTATGAACATCCCGATGAACATAGTGAAAACCTTTTTTGAATCCATACCACATGAATGGAATGTGAATAATGTGACTTATTTTAAAGAGAGGGATACAAATCTTTAAAATGGTTTTGAAACTTTTGGCACATCCTGTATATACACTTTATTTTAAAATAATATCACATTTCATAGGCAAAAGAACCTCTTTTTTTTTGGGGGGGGGGGGGGGGGGTGGCATTAAATTGATCAAAATGTGGATTTATCTCTGTTTTAAGTAACATGAAAGTATGTGAGTCAGAATGAATCACATTTAACATTTTCAAGTTGAGCAGTTGAGTCAAAATGATTAAAAGATGTACTGGTGGCCGAATAGGCCCATGAGAAGAAAAAAGAGTTGTCTGACAATGAATATTGAGATTGTCTTGTAAATAGATTCAATTTTATTCACACATGCTGCAATTTTAAAGAATCACTACAGATACGAATGTTAGCGTTGTCTATATTTTAATCACAACAGTATATTTCACAGTAAAATGCAAGTATACTTATAACAGAGAAGCTGCGTCGGTATTAAGCTGCGTCGGTATTAAATAATATGAAGTCACAAGTAGAAAATACTGTGATTACAAAGTATTTATCGTACAGAATGTTTGGACATGGGCCTTCATTGGGTACCCGATGAATGCCGAATATAATATGTACTGAAATACTTTATAATAACAGCATTTTCTACTTTGACTTCATATTATTATAATATTATTTATTTGTGCTTTCTTTATTGAGGGTAATATGCTTCAGTGACTTGCACTGCTTTCTAAGCAGGCCCTCATTTCGATACATACATAAATACATAAAAATAAAAATGTTACAGCGTTTAAATATAATACAAATACAAATTATGATATTATTCAATTATGATACAGTGGAAATATAGGATTTAAATTGACCAAGTGACATATTTTCTAAATCAATACGAATAGATGGTGATAAATTGTTCCATAAATAGATCTGAAAAGAAAAGTGCGCATACCAGAGTTTGATTTGATTTTAGGAATGATTAAAGTGTAAATTACTTGAACGATTCCTAGTAGTATGATTGTGATAGGTATGTACAAATTCAAAATTGGATGATCAATAGGTTGGACTTATATCTTTTAAACATTTGAATAAAATAACGTCAGCTTAATAAAATAATTGCCTACGTGATATTTACTACTTTTGAGAAAAACAAAAAAAATAATAGAGTTTTGTTACTTAGTTACTTTTATTAACCATTTAAAGCACAATAACATGTTGATACAAGACAAAAATTATGGCTATGTTGTCATGTCTCAATAGTATTACATAACCAACTAAAATGACTTCAACAACATTATACCATTGTGACTTAGGCAGTTGTTTATTTTACTTAGGCACTTTTACATCAACAAACTAACTTAGGCAATTTATCTACGCTCATTCTAACATTACAAAAGTGCTTAGAAATTCACTATAGTACTCTACCTTTTTTACATCCAGACTCTGGCACTACAGCCACCTTTCTAAACTTACAAAACACTTTGACTGTCTAAATATTTAGTCTCCAAAACTGCCCACAAGTCACACTTTTTGATTTAGGCAATGCAATAAATATGCCCAAGTCACACGCATGACTTAGGCAATAATCCTTTTAATTTAGTAGCACGATTTAGAGTTGAATATTAACATAAACACTTTAACCATAGGTGTCTCCCATAGCTCATAATTGGTGCGTGACCTCTCCTAAACACTATGTACTACAGGGATAGGAGGATTGCAAGTTATTTTCGTTTTAGCCAAACTATTTGCTCAAATTCACCATAACCCTCACCATCTCAGGGAGTATTTACTTTTCTTCCTTATATCCAATTTTTTAAAAGAAATGTTAGCCGGAACAGTAGCGGTGCTCTATTTTTGTACATAGATGTAAGGAATAGCAGGCCAATTTCTGTCCATGAAATTGACTCTCACGATCAATATGAAGACCGCTATATTCATGATGGCGTAGTTCTAAAGACCTGTAACTCTTTTTAAAGTGTTGCCAAGACCCTCCTTTATTGGCATGTCAAAAGGGAATCTGATTAGACAATGGACATTTAGCGGTCAATTTAATATGTAAATGCTACGAAAGGGCCCAAATATATCCCTATCCCAAAATAAAAATCTTCCATTTTCCAAAATACGCCCGACTGTGTGCGTGACTCTGGGCGTTCGATAGGCGATAATTGGTATTTTATTGTCAACTTATTGACTGCAAGTACAAAAGGTGTTATTTAAATAAAATTATACCTCTCCCGAAAAATGCTACACTCACAATTTATCAAGAGTTTTTTTCCTGCAACAAGGCTTAAATATTGATAAATTTATCTCTAAAATAATACATAAAAGTATGAAATTCAGATGATCAGCCAGCAGAGAAAATACTTTTTCTGAACCTACAATTATTTTCTCTACATATCATTCCTGTTTTCTACACGGGCAGTGTTAAAATGATATTTCAAAATAAATTTGCGATACTCGAAGCCATGCAGTTTTTTTCTGGCACAAGTTTTAAAACTGGTTTAACACCATTTAATCTAGTTCATAGTTTAAACTGCAAAAGGTTGTGAGGCAATTTACGTGGACTGTAACTGCACGATGGTAAAGAGCTGATTTAGGCAAAAATCTCAATTTGTTAAAAATATGATTTAGGCAATTATTTTATTAAGCTGACGATAATAATTATTTGAATTTTCCACCTATCACTTAGTTTTGTCCAATAAAATAAGTTTAAACTGCAAAAGGTTGTGAGGCAATTTACGTGGACTGTAACTGCACGATGGTAAAGAGCTGATTTAGGCAAAAATCTCAATTTGTTAAATATATGATTTAGGCAATTATTTTATTAAGCTGACGATAATAATTATTTGAATTTTCCACCTATCACTTAGTTTTGTCCAATAAAATAAGTTCATCATATCATTTATTGGTGTTCTGATATCACCAGATAAAATGTGATGCGATCTGTGAAAACCCGTCGGATGTCGCAAAATGTGAAATAGGGATTATGGGTAAAATTAAAAAAAATAAAAAAAATAAAAAAATAAAACTTTTATTTTTATTTTTTCATATTTTGTTTAGAAAATTAATTTCTAATACTTTATATCATCACCTGTTATGAAATTTCACCTTCAAAAACTTACTTCAGTCACTTTTCTAATTAGCCTTATAATGTTATTCTATTGAACTATGCATCTTTTATGGCCTGTTTTCATGATTTCTTGTTTTGTAGCTTTTTATGACATCACAACCATCATTCACTCATAACTTTTTTTGTAGTGATCGTAGAAAAATGATCAAAACAGTTCTGTAATCAGCACAGATTCAGCTTTCTTATGATACAAATATCTCCAATATGAAAAATCCCGACATGTGGCGGGTTTTCACAGATCGCATCACAAATTGTTCTGGCTTAACGGTTGTGTAAGACTTTTAAATGTCTTGCTTGATATGAATTTGAACAGTTGGACCATACTGTGCTGGCATAATCAAAATGAGGAATCACAATAGCATTGGATAACATCACAAGAGTTGGATGTGGAAGAAAATGCTTTACACAACGAATAACACCAATTCTCTTGGACACGTTATTTGCTATAAAGTATTCTACATGTATGTGATAACCAAGACATGGTACCATCAAATTTCATAGTTATGAACAGCTCTTTCAATGATTTTAAAAGTATATTTACATATATTTGATAGGAATGTATGTAACATTTGTAACACAACGTCATATAAATAGTGGTCACACAAAGCTGTATCATCTAACAGATTTATACCATTCAGTGATGACTGATATCATATCTATACAGACAGGCACATAAATATGACACATCACAAGCGTCATTAAACGGAGTTAAAAATAATTGCATACAGTTTAAAATAATGACCAATACCTTGGAGTTAAGAAAACTGCAAAGTTAAACAAAATGGTGGCAAGCTTTAAAATGTTGTCCAGATTGTTTTTTTGCGCCAGAATTTTGTGTGCCATCCTTTTCTTTTTTGCCGGCCAAAAAAAATAAAATGTCCGACCTAAACTTACATCCCCCCATAGATATAAACGACTTAGAGGTCAGTTTTTAAGCTCACCATTTTATGACACCTGTGGTGTGCCATACATAAATTTATCAGAAGATATGAAATGTTACTACAACAATTTTAAATATGAGGCAGACATAGGGGAGGGTGGGTCAACTAGTCCAGTTAAGCATATTATTTCATGGTATAAAAGATTTAAGCGTGGGTAAACATTTACGGAATTGCTATGGTAATATCACCCATGTTAAGAAATATTTAAAGAAAATGTCAATTACCACTAACTGATAAGTTTACCTGGCGTGTACCACTGATACCCCATCATTGGGGCAACTCTTGTTTTGTGATGACAGGTCTCATATGTTCAAATGGTTAAAATACACAAAAATCAAAAAATGACACACTATTTTTTAACAAATATATTTACATATTGTTTAATGTGTAAAACCGACACATGTCTCAAATGTTTTAAACAATTTCCATGGTTAATGTGTAAATAACAGTAATACCGTAAAACGAGGTGAGTAGGGGGGCATGGGGGTGAATAGGGACAAACATGGGAAACGTTTTTTAAATTTCACCCGGCCAGTTTGTGTACTCTAAAACAGGGTGAATAGGGACATGGGGCCCCATGTCCCTATTCCTATTTTTGTCCCTATTTACCCTCATGTCCCTATTCACACTGTTTTACGGTACTACAGCTTGTATAAAGCTAGTCTACTGAAGTTGGACCCTTTTATGAACTGATAGAGGGTTCACTCACTGTGACTGCTCCCAATCAGACTGCTCCCCATCCTCTGATCTTACTCGGATTGGGCGGCTCTCAGATGGGAGCGGTTTTTGACAAGGAAATTACACAAGGGCTATACAGGCGACCAGTATAAAGCAAGCAAGGTTTTAACTTTTTTAGATAAAACGTTATGTTTGTCTATAGTTAAGGTACGCACCATTTTATATCTATGGGGGGATGTAAGTTTAGGTCGGACATTTTATTTTTTTTGGCCGGCAAAGGCAGCGCCTTTTATTTTTCATTTTTAATGTTTTCCTTTATTTTGAGTTGGGTGGGGTAGATTTTTTATTTTAAATCATCATTGGGTCAAGTTGTTTTTTTATCCTGGATAGTGGGTCAAGTGTTTTACTTCAAATGCCGACCCCGGTATATTATATGGTGCATCCCATAATGTTTTTTATTACTTCTATTATCAATATCAGCATGATAAACCATCTTGATAATTTGCAAGCTTGTCATGTCACTGGAACAGTTAGTCAATAATTATATCCATGATGACCCAATGGTTAATTTACACAAATAGCAGTGAATACAATACATAAATCGTGGTATTTCTGCTTTACAAATATAACCCAATTTATGTCTCATATCAAAGATGCGTAGTTTAATGATATAATTTGGAATTTGACCTAACATCCTGGGTATGGCTGGTTTGAAGTTGATGCAGACGTAACAGGGTATTCCCGAGTAGTGCATCACACCATGGAAGTACAATTATTTCCATGAATGAACTAAACGCAAGCATTACAAATTAACACAACTAGTAGCACAATGAAAATGATTTGTGTATCATATAAAATAATTAACTTAAAATGACCAAATAAGAATTATACTTTTTGATTACATTTCGTCCTTCTGTTCACTTCACAAAAGCTGCTTCTTTTAACCACTCCGATCAATACCTTGGCAATGTAGATCAGTCGGGATTACAGTCGATTTGGTGATACCCGGACATGGAAGGTATAAGCTGGTTTTTTGTTTTAAAATACTAAGGAAGTATTCAATAATCACCAAAAAAAATGCACAAAAATGTACTATTGGGGAACTCTTTTTATAATAGGTTAAAGTTGGAACCGTGAGGGGAAAAATCCCAAAATACGATATTTGAAAGTTTCAGTCAGACTTTTTTTCTGCTGGGACACTCAATAGTTCATCAGCCATCAAATTATATTCAAGCCTTGCTATTCATAGAGATAATACTACCTCAATAGAGCACAATACAATTCAATACGGATTAGGCCTGGCCAGTTAGTTCTGATAGACTGGATATTATACAGTGTGTTTCAAATGAAAATAAATAGCCCTATCTAATGTATAGGCTTTATCTTCGCTAGGCAATATGGTATATTAAAACAAACAGTTATTATTAGTTTACAGTGTTGTTTTATTTTGTGTTTATCCTTTTAACAACAATAAATAAATGTTTCATAATACAACATTGTTCAAGTAAAGTGTATAATTTAAAATACATTTTCATGTTGATGAGGCGATTTTATTTTTTGGAAGCAACTGCAAATCTTTACAGTGTTGATAACATGTACATACAAATAAATTTGATTTGATTTGATTTGATATTAATTAGGTGTGTGTTTTGTGCATAAGAGAACATATTAAAAACTAGATTTTAAGTATATGAATATCTGTCATATATTCAACACTTATTGTCTGAGCACTTCATGGGAATTTATCACACACAGATAATAGCAACCAAACATGTTAACAAAATTAGTTATATATGTCATGTCAATAAAATAGTTGAGGTTAAATCCGTTGTTGAGAAATGGTATGTTATTTTCTGTTCTCAATTTGACATAGGGCCTAATACATTTTTTCAATCGACAAACCATTATCGCACTCCATTTTAGAATAAATATGAAAATGTCCAAGGTAAAAATCTAATGAAAATGTCCAAGGTAAAAATCTAATGAAAATTATGAAAAATGCTAAGTATGACATACTTAAACACCGCGAAATCAAACCTTTAGCTCGGCAACGCTGCATCATCATTAATCAAAGGATATCAAATAGGATTCACATGTTCTGCAAATATCTTCTATATGCGTTGTGATACTTTATGATTACTTGAATGTGTCGGAATGTAAGCCCAACCCAAAATATAGCATATCGTGATTTTGTAAAATTAAAATACTGTATTGCAAGTTGTCAGATTTTAATTGCACGCTATATAGTGCTTTAAAAATAGTACATGGCACCAAAATGAAAAGGAAGGGTATTTCCCTGAAATGTCGTATAAACAGAACTTATACTTGCACGTAATTTGCATTCAACATGTTCAATGAACATCTTTAACTATGTCCAAATAATCAAAATGGCAGTTGAACTTTGTTGAAATTATAGACAAAATATCGTCTCTTTTTTAGACTTGAAAAGACAGCAGCAAAGACAAAATTCCTGCAAATGATATATCATTTGATTAAAAAGGTATCCGTAAGACAGTTTCCAATATAAACCAACAAGTTGATTATATGAAATTAGTTTAAATAAATTAAAAAAACCACAGATTAATTTTCCGGAATTCTCAATCGATAGTTAAATTGAAAAATAATAAAAGGACTCATTAAGAATGTTGACTGACCCAATATTAACAGATCTGTTCTCTTGTTTGAGTTGTCAGTGAATACAATTTATTTTCATTATACCTACCCGGTGTTCTCTCTTAGTCTTCAGAGGGGTAAACACATGATCGTTCCAGGATCTTGAAATACCCCCCCTTTTACGGCGTTTCGCGAACAATTTGGCTAATTTGACCCCCTTTTTCGCACAAAAACGCGGGCATTTTGACTGACATGACTGAAATTAGCCTTCCTTTTCACCATTTCAAGGCCATTTTGTATATAGTCCCCCCTATTTGCGCAAAAACGAGGACACATCTGGTTCAAAATAACTATTTTTCCTATTGTCGGGCCAATTTGATATGACACAATACTCATTTTATTTCTTCGCGGGCATAGCCTCTAAAAAAAAACACCCCTTATTTTTGATATCGCGGAAATATCATCCAAAATGACCCCTTAGTTTTGGGAATCGCGGACATAAAGCTTTAAAAACACCCCTAATTTGGTGAAATCGCGGACATAAATGTCACTTTGACCCCCCCCCCCCCCACCCCCTTTTCCGCGATTTTGGAACAATCATGCATACCCAAAGTCGATGTTAACTGAACCCACCGGGGTTCCGACCGGTTAAAATGATCCGTAATTTGATTTGACACTAGCCCCTTACCCGGGTTTGGATGTTTCTGATCATGAGTAGGCCTATCTCTGCTATACTATTATAAATAATCATGGATAAAAGGTAACATTTTAAACTACTTCCCAAAAACTAAAAAGAATTTGAAACAATTTTAATTTGCCCGTTTTACCATCTGAACGAGACGCCCCCAAATAGGAATCCCCTCCCTTAAGAGAGGAATAGCCAAGAGGCCAAGAGGCTCCGTTATTCATTGATCAATTGTTCAACGGGGTGTGCTTTTACCAAACTGATATCATATTCAAATGGAGTTTACATGGTTCTTGTGAAATTGACGACGCAACCCCCCCCCCCCCTCCCCGTTAATTATAACAGGTTTTAATTTATCAAAACGATAGGCAAAAAAACCATCCGAAAGTGAACTCAAAACTCGACGTTTGAGGCTCAACTGGGGTCGCAGTTGAGGTGTAAAAGTAGAACCTACGGATCTGAACAGAGGCGTGAGATGTATTGTGCAACGCACATCCCATCGACAATTAGTAATGTGAGTGCCCGCCCAAATTAACTCCTACATCGTGGAAACGACACATTTCAAACACTTATAAAGATAATCAGTTGATTGGGGAAAGTTATAAATGTACCACAAGCCAATTCGTTATTGGAATTCCAAGACCATTCTTGACTTCTGAAACTTGTTTATGTAATCCTCTGATATTCCAAATACTCTTACATTTTGTTCCATGATAACCGAACAATATAAACAAGCAATGTTAACACTGAACCCCTTGGTCCATCACTAATGCAACACTTAATAAATGAGGTAGAATGTCTTCTGTTGATTAGTAATTTTTACTCACTGTGGCCGACCATACAACCTCCCTATATCATTTGACGATAAACACCTTTATTGGCCATTTAACAAGTTTACAGTTACAATACATTAATTATACTATATATTATATCCTTCCCAAGGACACCAATATCATCAAAAGCCTCAAATATCTATGAAATGTATCGTATACCGTATCATACACACAACATGCTCTTCGATGTGTATTTTGAATTGAGAATTTTATGTACACACAGCTCGTAGTCAAAGTGTAGACACAGCACATCGTCATTTTTATGGAAAGCCATCGTGTCAATATTTCTAAAAACGCAATAAACACACCCAACTTTAAACCCTAATTCCAAGAGTTCCCCAAGAGTCAATTTTTGTGCATTTTTTTTGGTGGTTGTTGAATACTTCCTTAGTATTTTAAGACAAAAAACAGCTTATAGAGATCGATGTCTTAGTCATTACACCGATCGACAGCTCTAATGTTGGAAACCAATGGAGTAAGTATTTTATTAAAGCTGATAATTTATACTTAACGTTTAAAACTTATTTTGTTCTATATTTGATTACATTATTAATAAGTGGCCTCTTGAAGTGTTGCGGACGCTTACATCTGTGAATCATTTCACAGATGCACGTCCGCAACACTAAATATGTACGTCCCGCAATCATAAACAGTGGTCAATTTTAACTTAACCCTTTGAACCCGATAGGTCGATTTATAATCGACCTATCGGAGAACGTCGTATAACCCGATCGACCTGAGTGAACAGATGACACATTGATCATATGACTGAGTGGTCATGTGACTTGAAAGTCATGTGATGTTCACCCGATGTGAAATACATTGTTTCGCAAGGATTTCGTTGTGTTTTGATGTCATTTAGCTGACGAAAACAGTCAAAAATAGCGCGAAATTGGATGAATATGCAACCCACTATGGCGCAGATGATTCTCAGGTAGACAGGGATGCATTGTTTTACGGTCATGATTGGCAATTTTGGCGATAAAAACAGACGTTTTCATGTTATAAATAGGTTACGTTATACGTGTAGTACAATGGCATACTGCCCTCTATCATCGGTAACATATATTACCGATTATATAGGTGTACGTTATTCAGCATTTTACCCCGGAGAAGTCAGGGTGGGTGTACCAAACCCTTATAATAACTCCGGGTTCAAAGGGTTAAAGATAAAGGTTCTGATAATTTTCTCTGTTTGTTTACTTAGGTTGGTCCCTTTCACAAACAAAACAATACCGTACTGACGCGTGTATAGCCCCATCCCCTAATTGAGCTAATATCTCAGACTAGGATGGGCACCCGTCTTAAGTCCCAGGGGTAAAAAGTAGTGTACAAGTCTTAGAAAACTTACTTTCAGTAACTCAGCCGGACACAAACATCATTGAACTTTATTAAAAGTAGGCATGAGTTATCCCTGTGCAATTTCTCTTACGTGACACGAATCATTCTATCCGTGCGTATAACGGGTACCCGTATCATCCCGCACTGTGAGGGTCTGGGAATAGAAATCATCCCCGCTAATTGCTATAACCTGTAGAGTGCATAAACCCAAGTGTAGCGTTCGATTTAACTGGCGTAAGATCTCGAAATGCGACACACTTTTCAAGATTTGCAATGCTATTGCACAAATATGTCGCAAATACTGACGCAAAAATATTCCCTACTTGATATTTGATCACATACCATCAAAGCCGAACCAACAAAGATAGAGTTTCATCTTCAATTAACTAGAAAAAGTATGATAAATCCTGATGTATCGGAAGTTAATATTTTGTTTTCGTTAGAGTCAAAATCCCCATTGCTTTACACGTAGGTGCGCAGAATTTTTTCTGTCGGTTTAAAACTAACAAAATGGCGGATTTGTGCGCAAGTCGGAGAATGTAATATAACTTCTGATGCTAGTCTTGTTCTCGTGCCGCCGAGTGTTATGAAAAGGAGCCAATAAAAATGACTTGGAATAAAACTAGTGGTACACCACGGATACAAGGAATCATAACAAAATGGCGCGCGATCGTAAGAAGATGCAAAAAAATTACGAAATCCATCGTGACTCGTGAGCGAAATAATGCCTGTATTTCCTTGTGTTTTGTTACTAAAATTTGTTAGTTCAAATTGTAAAATCTAGATTTTGATTTTTATGCACACATGAACACCCGATTTAAGTCCCACCCCCTTATTTACATATATTTTGTGTTAAAAAAAGGGTGGGACGGTATTAGTTTTCTTATAGACCTGAATACTTAGGAGAAATTTTCACTTTCTCTGAATACGTCCGCAACAGAGGGGGTGTGTGTACTTTAGCTCCCACTGATATACAAGTATCGTTCAATACTAGAACATAAAGTTGTCAGTATCTGGTACAATTTTACTGTTCCTATTATAGAGATACTTGAGACCCATGTTTTAAAAATCGGCATAATTCTGTAATTCCCAACACACCAACAACGGTAGTAATAGTAGTATGCGTCGTTCTTAAAAATGAAGGGATAACAGAATAACTAAAAAGCATGCAATTATTATAGTTAAGATATCGCAAGCCCTCAAAGTCTCTGCAATGTACGTCTGCAACTTTGTAATTGCCCCTTTACGGTGGGCTGGTAGTTTTTGAGGATTGATTCATAGACAAAAGAACTTGAAATGACTTGTTCAAGATGTATACATTATACATTCATGAATTAATTTAAAGAAAATAAATACAAATTAAATTAAATGAGGGGATGATGATGAAATTCCCTATTAAACGGGTGTTTCCCCACAAGCAAATAATAATTATCGAGTCTAAATTACGTAATTATACATTGTAAAACAAAACATCATACTTATGACAAAAGCTAATAAAACTGTCACTTTTCATCATGCAATTTTTAAAATGTGTGACAATCGAAAGTCCCGGTGTCCATGAAATCACACATGTAGTTATACAATACATGATGCACTTGCGCAAATTTGAGCACTAATACCCATGACATCAATGACACAGGGACTTTCGATTGATGCACATTTTAAAAATTGGATGTTGAGAAATGGTAGTTATTTTTTGTTTTTGTTTTTTTGTGATAAGTATGATGTTTTGTTTTATATCATAATAATAATAATAATAATTATCAGCATTTATATAGCGCCTTAGCAGAAGATCAAACCGCTGTAATTTTGCTGCTGGTGAATTATCAGAATCAGGTCGCATCAACTTAGGTGCTGCGAACTTCCCGCGTAACCCTATCCGCATTTAGATTGTAAAATCCACCATTTTTTAATGCAGCTTCCCAAATACCTTTGGGTCAAGGAAGTGGTTGATAACCGAAACAAATGAACACCGATTTTGAATGCAGGAGGAAACCGGAAAACCCAGAGAAAACCTGCGAGAGCGTGCATGGATCGTGATAAACTAAATGCACATAAAACCCGGCCTTGCAGGGAATTGAACCTGGATTTCATTGGTGCAAGGCGAGGGAAGAACCGCTGCGCCAAAATGCCCTTCCTTGATTTCAACCATGTGATAGTTTTTACTAGGATGTGTGCATGGTTATGTTGGCCTTTTGATCTTTTCTGTTATAATCGTGTTGCATCTTAGATGATTTCTAAGCGTTTATGGAGAGCAAAGTTGATTGCTTGATGGTAATGGTATGTACTAGTTGTCTTCATTAAATACATCATCATAGTCAATGTCATACTCCCCCACATGTGCAGCAGTTTTCTGTAGCAGGTCAACGGGGGAGGGGGGGTAGGCCCACACTGGTTCATACCCTCTTCTTCAAGCCCTGTCCAGGATCATAGGGCTTCGGGCAACAGAAGATTGGCTTATCAGCTTGCTTACAGATAGCAAGATTGTGATGCACACATTGAATGTGTGGGACAACGGTGTCTCTGCAAGGCAGTATCTTTAGAGAAATCAATCTTAGATTTGGTTGTCAGTGGCTCATCCTCTCCTACCATATGTGTCAGCATGCTGCTACGCACGGCATTGGTAGACTTCTCCTGGGTATGACCATACATCACAAATGATTTGATTTCATCCATCACCTCTGGCTCATCACCAAGTTTTCTAAAAGATGAAGGAAAGAAAACGATTGGTACATTTAAAAATTGTGGCTGCAAAATTATTTTATTTTAAATATGAGAGGCTACTAAAATTATCGAATTCGAAAATGCTCTCACCTGAAAGCTGCTTGTAACTTCTTCACCAGTGAACATATACAGGTCAAGTGTCGCTGTACAGTAATCTGCTCTCTTTGCTTCCACCAATTCGGTGACATTGACAATCTGGCATGTTTCCCAGTACCTGTGTCAAGATAGATATCATCAAAAATAGTTTAATACATTGATATGATTGAAGTTCACTCATCATAATGAATTTTCAAAACTATATGTTTATCCACAACCCCAGGGGTAGAATTTCGCCGCGAATCCATTCGCGTGAAGATTCGCGTCAAATCACTACCGCGCGAATCCAGTTGGATTCCCGCAAAAAAACAACAACAATTTTTTAAACTTTTTTTTTGTTGTAAGTCCAAAACAGGACATTATATGACTGGTAGTTGACCCTTAGTCAACAAACATGCCGAATTTGGAAATTGTGCAAGCTTATAGCCTTATTCTGGATATTATTTTCATTAATTGCGCAATAATCCATGGATTCTCAAAATTGGCGAGAATCTGGATTCTCGCAAAATCCTTCCGCGAGAATCTTAACAGATTCTCGCGGTTGGTTACGAAATTCTACCCCTGCAACCCCATCTGCTGTGACCATCTGATTCGAATCACCACTGTCAAAGTCACAAGCAATTTTGTCCAGTCACAAGTCAAGTCAAGAATCAAGTCAATTATCCTTTAATACAGAGTGTAACAAAAAAAGTTATACAATCGCAATTTTATTTTTAATTTAATGTTAAAATCATGCAATGTCAAAATCTTTTACACTCTGTGTTAAGTTCCGTTTTGGCTACCAGAATCGTTTTATTTGGTCTTTTTAACTACTTGCGTTTAAAATGTATGACTAATCTACTAAGTTGTCTAGAAATTGGGTTGGGCCACTTTCACAATATCATACAATCTTATATCTTGTATAAATTAAATGGTTAGGGTATCATGCAAGGAACATTAAAGAGAACAATATAATTATTTTTCAAATAGTTTTATTTCATTTGAATACATAAATTCATAAAATAAATAAATAATATTTGTAAAGACTTAACCTTCTTTGTAATACTTTTAACCACTTGAAATGAACCATTGTTGTCTAAACAAGGGCGCTCTACTGCTATGTTCCTGGTTCGATTCCATTTATATTCATCCCAGTGGTTTTACCATTGATTAAACCAAAGTGGCCCAGGTGATTTCATGACTACTTTAGACAATTGATCATATCTCTGCTTACCGAACATTGATTGTCGTGAAACGAAGCTTATTTGAAAGCTAAGAAAATTCCCCTTGCACGTCATTAAAACTCGAAACAGAAATTCTACGGGAGATATTTTTAATATTTTTTTTCAAAACTGTATAACTTTTTTTGTTACAGCCTGTACATGCATGATTTTGGTTGGCTAAATGGTTTTGATGAGCTTACAAGTGTGATAGTTTTGACATAATTAATTATACTTATCCTGGAACACAATGTTGGCATGAATTACAAAAAATACTGATCCTGGAGCATAAATGTGAGCACCAATCACAAACAACATGTACAAATCCAAGAGCACAAATCACAAATAATACTGATAGGAACATAATCGTGGACACAAATCACAAACAAAATGTGAACAACTGACATTAAACAAAGTTAATGAACATGATGAACCGATCTATTGGTTTACTGCAACTCATAAACTATTCATAATGCAAATAAACAAAAATGTGATCAGAAGTCGAAAATATTGAACATTCAGTTTTCTACTTAATGTTTATTTGCACAGCTTCAGTTTGCAGAAAACCCCATCTCAAATGGTGGCATATTAATAGGTCGACGGGTCTTTAGTCCGATGGGTTGTCCGTAGGTTCTATAGTCCGAAAAAAGTTCTATAGTCCGAAAAAGGTTATATAGTCAGAAAAAGGTTCTATAGTACGAAAGTTTGTATAGTCCGAAAATAATTAAGGATTTTGAAAAGTCAAAAACTTAGGGAGGGGGTATCGCCAGGTTAGAAACTTGAGCGTGGTAGGGTACCGCTGATTCTGAAACTTGAGCAGGGGTAGGGGTACCGCCGAGTCAGAAACTTGAGCAGGGGTAGGGGTACTGCCAAGTCAGGAACTTGAGCAGGGGTATGGGTATTGCCAAGTCAGGAACTTGAGCAGGGGTAGGGGTACTGCCAAGTCAGGAACTTGAGCAGGGGTAGGGTACTGCCAAGTCAGGAACTTGAGCAGGGGTAGGGGTACCGCCGAGTCAGAAACTTGAGCAGGGGTAGGGGTACTGCCAAATCAGGAACTTGAGCAGGGGTAGGGGTACTGCCAAGTCAGGAACTTGAGCAGGGGTAGGGTACTGCCAAGTCAGGAACTTGAGCAGGGGTAGGGTACTGCCAAGTCAGGAACTTGAGCAGGGGTAGGGGTACCGCCGAGTCAGAAACTTGAGCAGGGGTAGGGGTACTGCCAAGTCAGGAACTTGAGTAGGGGTATGGGTACGGCCGAGTCAGGAACTTGAGCAGGGATAGGGGTACTGCCAAGTCAGGAACTTGAGCAGGGGTATGGGTACGGCCGAGTCAGGAACTTGAGCAGGGGTACCGCCGAGTCAGAAACTTGAGCAGGGGTAGGGGTACTGCCAAGTCAGGAACTTGAGCAGGGGTATGGGTACGGCCGAGTCAGGAACTTGAGCAGGGATAGGGGTACTGCCAAGTCAGGAACTTGAGCAGGGGTATGGCCGAGTCAGGAACTTGAGCAGGGATAGGGGTACAGCCGAGTCAGGAACTTGAGCGGGGCAGGTGTATGGGTACCGCTGAGTCAGAAATTTGAGCAAGGTAGGGGTACTGATGAATCAGGAACTTGAGCAGGGGTACTGCCGAGTCAGAAATTTGAGCAGGCGTAGGGGTACTGCCAAGTCAGAAACTTGAGCAGGGATAGGGGTACAGCTGAGTCAGGAACTTGAGCGGGGCAGATGTAGGGGTACCGCTGAGTCAGAAATTTGAGCGAGGTAGGGGTACTGCTGAATCAGGAACTTGAGCAGGGGTAGGGGTACCGCCGAGTCAGAAACTTGAGCAGGGGTAGGGGTACTGCCAAGTCAGAAACTTGAGCAGGGATAGGGGTACAGCCGAGTCAGGAACTTGAGCGGGCAGATGTAGGGGTACCGCTGAGTCAGAAATTTGAGCGAGGTAGGGGTACTGCTGAATCAGGAACTTGAGCAGGGGTAGGGGTACCGCCGAGTCAGAACCTTAAGCAGGGGTAGGGGTACTGCGAAGTCAGAAACCTGGGGGTAGCGTACCACCGAGTCATAAGATTGAGCGGTGGTATGGGTACAGTTGAGTCAGAAACTTGAGCGAGGTGGGGGTAGGGTAACGCCGAATCAGACACTAGAACGTGGTATGAGTACTGCCGAGTCAGAAACTTGAGCGGGGGTAAGGGTACTGCCGAGTCAGAAACTTGAGCAGGGATAGGAACACTACCAAGTCAGGAACTTGAACAGGGGTAGGAGTACCGTCGAGTCAGAAACGTAAGCGGGGGTACGGGTAGTCCTAGTAATATAGGACCTGCGAATCTCATCTATCATTAAAGGTAGATGTTCCGATTTTCAACTTGAAGTTTTCTATTCTACATGAAAGGTCATCCTTAAAAAAGTCGTGTTCCAAAATTTGAGATGCATAGCTATAATGGTTCTTATTTTTAGACGCACAAGATGCTGTGAACTGTACCCATTGAGTAGTACACAAACTATATCGGTGGTAACCACCATTCGCAGTAATTCAACGCTATTTCATCGATTTCTCCGTCATTATACCGAATTAGGCCGTCAAATTTCAGTATGATGATGAGAAAAATACGAGCTTTCATATGATATGAAAATCTCCATATGTTTAAAATAATTCCGTGTTACGAAAATGTGATCGGGTCATCTACCTTTAACACCTGGACATTATTAACTACTGATTCTTAGAACGTTACCAATAAGTGATACACGGAATTAACCAATGAGATTTTTACAACGGTGTAAAAATAAAGTATTTGATTCCCAAACGGTGTTCAAGGTGATATCAATGCTTTAGCTTGATGTACATACCATTTAAAATGAAGATAATAGTTCAAAAACGTTGTATTTTGGAGAATTTTCCACACACCAATTTTGTACAAATTAAATCTAAGTCCATAGTCAAACCGGGAGGATGTAATTACAAGGTCAGGGGTCGTCCACGTGAGGGCGTATTTACAAACAAACACCTACAGGGTGCACTACACTAAATGGGGTATCCCCTACCCTTAAGGACGGTGTTTAAAACTAAAATCGGAAAGTATGCATCACAAAATCCTCAATTAAAAAGACTTTACAGTAATACCATTGCGTACATGCCTATGATTTTGTATTAATTATGATTAATGGGACATCACCTACATGCACTCTGACTATAAACTGTGAATATCATCTAGGCAAATTTTGAGAGATCTTTCAAATTTGTGCTTTTTTACTGGAAACATTGACGAATACAGCGACATTTCCAAGCTCGTCAGAGAGGTAGTCAACTCCATATTTTGGAAAATCGAGCAGGTTCACCTACCTATTTTTTTCACTTTTTGGTGGGGAAATGTGATCATCTGTAAGAAAAAAATGACTCTACGAGGTCCAATTTCGCAATTTAGTGGTCTAAAACAGAGTTTTATATCAGTGTTTTTGTACATATCCCTATGGAGCTCTATTTAGTGGTGTGACCCCTACAGGGGGTATTGGGCGCATCGTGGGTTTTAATGTATTGATTGAGGCAGTCCGTATTTTACATGTAGTAAATATTCATAATTCAGTACAATGGTTAAAATCACTAATATTATTCAACGGGAGAGAGTCTACTATTTCCAATGAATAAAGATAAGATTATCTTATAATCTTATTAATATTGATTAACTTAGGTGCAAAATCAATTTCTCGATGTGCAAACAAATCGCCTGTCATACTTTCCGAATTTCGCACACCCCGTACGTCATGATTGTTTACTTTGAAAGACGCATGCGCAAGATTTCAGCATTTACGAGGGAGAAGTTAGTGTCTGAAAAGTGGATTTAAATTACTATTTTTATCAGATGCAAGTGTAATAGTGTTGTAATCAATAAGTTCAAACAAATTCTATGATTCTTAGCTATACAGTCATGTCATTGTGGGCGAGTAAGAATGATTTTGGAAGATGCTAGGAGTCACAGAAATTGTACTTTGTAGATTTAGGGCTCGTCGAAGCTTAAATACCGAAGTCACATCATACATGTAGTAACGTTCTGTGACTCAGTACTATAAGTCCTGAGACACATTTTACTGTGACTAGGGTATGGGTACCACCGAGTCAGAAACTTGAAAGAGTGTAGGGGTACCGCCGAGTCAGAAACCTGGGGCAGGGGTAGGGTATCACCGAGTCAGAAACGTGAGCAGGGGTAGGGGTACAGCCGAGTCAGAAACTTGAGCAGGGCAGGGGTACCGCTGAGTCAGAAACTTGAAAAGGGTATGGGGTACATCAGAGTCAGAAACCTGAGTGGGAGTAAGGGTATCGCAGAGTCAGAAATTTGAGCAGGGTAGGGGTACTGCAGAGTCAGGAACTGGAGCAGGGGTAGGGGTATCGCCGAGTCAGAAACTTACGCGAGGGTACAGGTACCACCTAGTCAGAAACTTGAAAGAGGGTATGGGGTAAGGGTACCGACGAGTCAGAAACCTGGGGCGGGGGTACGTCCTCCAAGTCAGAAACTTGAGCGGGGGTATGGGTTCTGCTGAGTCAGAAACTTGAGCAGGGGTAGGGGTACTGCCCAGTCAGGAACTGGAGCCGGGATAGGGGTACCGCTGAGTCAGAAACTTACGCGAGGGTACAGGTACCACCAAGTCAGAAACTTGAAAGAGAGTAGGGGGTATTTTGGGTACTGTCGAGTCAGAAACTTGAGTGGGGCGTAGGTATGGTCAGAAACTTGAATGGGGTAGGGGTAACACCGAGTCAGAAACTTGAGCGGGGTAAGAGAACCGACGAGTCAGAAACTTGAGCAGGGGTATAATGCAGAATCAGGAACTGGATCAGGGGTAGGGGTATCGCCGAGTCAGAAACTTAAGCGGTACGGGTACTACCGAGTCAGAAACTTGAACAGGATAGCAGTACCGCCAAGTCAGAAATCTGAGCAGGGTAAGGGTACTGCCGATTCAGAAATCTGGGGCGGGGTAGGGTACCTCAGAGCAGTGGCGTTTGGCGTTTATTGGGGTGGAGAAATGAAAATGAACAGACAAAATTGTTCTGAGTCTACTTTTGAGGTACATTTTGGCTCTTAAACAAGCTTATACCAACGAATATTGCCTTTAGTTGATTGCTATGCGTGCATAGCGCGCGAATTTTTTTCATATGTGTACTTTTGACCATCATAATTCCATGATTCCTCTGGTCAAATGAACCGACAGTGCCAATCTCAACCGACACGATGTCAGTATTGGGGGTGCGGGTGCGATCGCCCCCTCTGGCTACGCCATTGCCTCAGAGTCAGAAACTTGAGCGGGGGTAAGGGTTCTGCTGAGTCAAAAACTTGAGCAGGGGTAGGGGTTCTGCCGAGTCAGGAACTGGAGCAGGGGTAGGGGTACCGTTTAGACAGAAACCTAAGTGGGGGTCAGAAACTTGAACGGGGTAGGGGTACTGCCGAGTCAGAAACTTGAGCGGGGGTAAGGGTTCTGCTGAGTCAAATACTTGAGCAGGGGTAGGGGTACTGCCGAGTCAGGAACTGGAGCAGGGGTAAGGGTACCGCCGAGTCAGAAACCTTGGGCTGGTAGGGAACTGCCGAGTCAGAAACTTGAGCGGGGGTATGGGTACAGCCGAGACAGAAACTTGAGCAGGGGTAGGGGTACTGCCAACTCAGGAACTTGAGCAGGGTTGGGGTACCGCCGAGTCAGAAACTTGAGAGCGGGGGTACAGGTATTTTTTAAAACGTAAAATGTGTTCTATTTTTTTGGAGCGGTCCATTATTGCCAAGGGGGTGAAAACAAAATGTGTCACGAGCGGACATTATAAGTAGAAGATGACCTTACCATATTTTTATGTTAATGAATAATATTCAAGTTTTTTATGTTATGTTGATAGATGAGACATGTATCTATTAAATAATAAAAAAATGTGTGGAAAAAAGTTCTGGGAAGTAGTTACATTATTACCCTTGAGTTAACATTTCGATGAGGGACATGTCCGTCCGTGACACAAAAAAAGTTTTACAGTTTTTTACCAAATTTTAAGGACAAAGAAGAAAACAAAAAAACATTGTGAGCTATCTCCCCTTTCCCATGCAAGAATGTTATCTAACACTGGCACCATCAAATAAGTAAAATCAATTACGAAACTTGTCACGGACGGACACAAATGTTGTCACATACGGACACTGTTCAAGCCTGTGAGTATTTTGCATACATGTAGTTAAAGCCCACCCTTCTTTATACTTAAGGGCAGTGTCAACCCAGCATTTGTTTCAAAAATTGAATTTCATATTTCTCTATTATTTTATACTTTTATATGTATTCTATCATTACCATCATAAGTTACTAATCGGAAGCGATTATTTCTCGTTCTTTTAGGTGATTTAAAATTGTTGTTTTGGTAAGTTTGAGTCAGGAAAAGGCGCATGGCTATTTGGCGGGAATTTAAGCGGAGTTCTGCGCTTTTCAAATGCTGCGACAACTGTTCGATCATTGCGTCGCGCGCTGAATATTCCCGTGCGTAATACTAGACGCGCCGCTTAATATCTGCGACGTAGACGGGAAAAACAAAAGAGCGCAAAACAATGTCTAAAAATGTAAGCAAAGGCCAATCTTACCGTCATTTAAATTTCAGTTTTCTTCCAATTCCTTCACATTGTGACAATATAAATTGAATCTGATAGTTTATTTTGATTGTTCATAATGGTATACTCGCCTTTTAGGTCACACGCCCGTGTATTCCGTGAACATTTAGCTTTAAATGGTGGAAAATGTCAATATTTTAACTAAACCGATGTTTTCTAGAAGTTCAAATTTGAAGGAATTTTACAAATTTTCAGACAACTTAAAAGGTATATTATGTGATCTTTCCGGGGAACGCCCTCAACATCAAAAAAAAAAATTAAAAGTAGATATTCTTGCAGATTTACATTTCTGATCATAAATCGTACATACATTCCAAGTTACAGGGCGATACGATTCTTAGTTTCTTCAAAATCATGATTTTAGAGTGAAAATGTTTATATATTTTCACTCTAAATTCACTCTAAAACCATGATTTTGAGGTAATTAGGAATCGTATCGCTCTGTAACTTGGAATGTATGTATGATTTATGATCAGAAATGTAAATCTGCAAGAAAATCTACTTTCTAAAAGAAATAATGAATAGAGGGCGCTCTCTGGAAAAGATCACATAATATGCCTTTAACAAAATCAGTTTTTGATTAAAAATTTAAAAATTTCACCAAAATCATCTAAAGTCAATTATCTAGGAAGCACTTTTTTTTTTTTTGCTTAACAATATTTAGTTTTGAAAATATTGACCAAAACTAAAAATGTTTAAGCCAAAAAAAAAAAGGTGCTTCCTAGATAATTGACTTTGGATGATTTTGGTGACATTTTGAAATTTTAAATTAAAAACTGATTTTGTTAGGTTGTCTGAAAAAATTTGGCACCAAAAAAGTGATTTTTGGGCAAAAATGTAGAAATCACTATTTGGGGGAAATTTAATACCAAAAATGGATTCTCCGACTCATTTCATTTGAAAAATTGTATACTTTTATGTACATTACATTATTAGTTTAAAAGTTACAGTGCTTGATAAATTTCATATATTTTGGGTTGACACTTCCCTTAAAATGGACTTGTCCTCTGTGATGTAAATTAGTTTAGCCCAGAAAACATTAGGGAGTGACTACTGGTTTAGATAGAAATGACGAAATTACACGGCAATAACCGGAAAGTTAAGTTCTGTGGAAACACGCCGAATTGCAATTCCGGTAAGTTCTCCTGTGGAAACACACAATAATCGGATTATTGATAAACCGATCATCACCCATAAACGGTTTATTATAACCTTCTCCAGAGGTGGCTACTTCCGCTCAAGATCCGGCACCACTGCGCTGTGGAAACACACCGGTTTATGATGAACCGTTTAAGATGAATTTGGAATCATAACGCGCCTGTCGATACGCGCCCCGTGCGCCCTACCTTTCACGCCCGCATACATTGTGCGTCTCACGGCCCGCGCAGTAATACGCTCGGTTCTACGCAGCGTTGTTATGACAGCAGAGATGCGGTGAGTTCGACAAACACCGCAAGACTTAAACGGTTTAAGTCAGGATGGTCGGGAGCCGGTTATTTAAACGGATTATTTACGTATGCGAAAATGGCAATAATTTTGGACGGACGACCCCTTACATTTAATCAGGATGAAACATTTTCCACCGCTCTGGCTTTCAATGTGGGAAACAGTTTGACATAAAATATATTGTTGATACCATGTGTGCTACATTTGTACAATCTCCACACATCTTTTTGTTTGACCGGTTATTATTTAAACATTCATAAATCGAATGCAATTTAGCATAAATGAGCTATAATGTAAAACATCATTCAAAATGTTAAGATTGTTCCTTCCTATGGCTAATTTTTTATTTGATATTTTAAAGGTAGATGTTCTGATTGCTGGCCCGATTTTCAACTTGATGTTTTCTGTTTTATATGAAAGGTCATCCTTAAATTTGTCACATTCCAAAGTTTGAGATGCATAACTGCAATAGTTCTTATTTTAGAATCACAAGGTCACAATTATTTTGCCCATTGAGAAGTACACAAACTTACGAAAGAGATTTAGTGCCAGGTAGTTAGGGTTATGAACGCACGAACTCACAAACTCGTGCCAACAATCCCGAGTTCGTGAGTTCGTGACTTGTACACTTTGAAAATAAAGAAATAGTAAAGACATTTTGGCTCCAATTCACGAACTCATGAAACTCCTAATTTTTACACTTCTAGCGAGTTGGTTAGTTTTATCAAACAAACCCAACCGCCTCTTGTCCTGGAAATACGAAGAGTTCGTATGCTGCAAACGCAACCGCCTGATTTTGTGCATATCCTGTGTTTGTGAGTTCGTGTGTTCATATGCTGCAAACACAACCGCCTGATTTTGGCACAAGTTCATGACTTCGTGTGTTGTCAACACCAGCCGCCGGATTTTCAGCAAGAGTTTGTGACTTTGTGTGTTCGCGAGTTGCAAACACAACCGCCTGATTTTTGGCACGAGTTTGTGACTTCGTGAGTTCGTGTGTTGTCAACAAAAGCCCCCGGATTTTCAGCACGAGTTTGTGACTTCGTGAGTTCGTGTGTTGTCAACACAACCGTCTGATTTTGGCACGAGTTCGTGACTTTGCGAGTTCGTGAGTTGTGAACACTTGCTAAAACATGCAGAACTAAATCTCTTCCGTAAATTCAGGTATCCTTGACCGGGGGGGGGGGGGGGGCGGTTCATATACTTCCATTTCTCGTCATCATCAAGCAGGTCCTCCAAAATCGGACCCTTAACACTGACATGCAGCACATGAAAATACTTGTATAATACCAACCCTATATACGCTGACTTCAAGAGTACATGTACAGGGTGAGTCAAAAAGACTGCAATAGTAGAAAGAAGCCATTTTGTTTTCAAAACCAAAATGAATTTTAAAACTTTTTAAACGTTGCAAGAATGATGTATTTAATCCTAACTTTGCGTGAAAAAATGAAGTCAATATCATTTTCCGTTTGCCTTTGGTGAACCTTTTGACCAGTGCACCCATTGACCACGTTTGTCCACGAGATACCCAAAATATGCATCAGATCACAAAATGTGCCTCTCATTCAAATTTGGAAAATTGAGTTCATTTGTGATGTTATTGGAATTTGATGCATCCTTTCTTGTTTACATGTGAGTTAGCATAATCAATTACATGTATAATCATACCCATGCTATGAAAGCGTATATATAATGTTCTAAATCTTAATAAAAGACTGACATTTTCCATTTTTTGTCGGCGGGATATTCAAATATGAAAGTGCAATGTGTGCCATTTCAAATGAAAATCACTGTGCTCGTGGACAAACAGGTACATTTGGTTGTGCAGCAAAGAGGGTCACCAAAGTCAAACAAACAATGCGATCGACTTCATTTTTTCACACAAAGTTATTAAATACATCATTCTTGCAACGTTTAAAAAGTTTTAAAATTCATTTTGGTTTTGAAAACAAAATGGCTTCTTTCCACTATTGCAGTCTTTTTGACTCACCCTGTATGTATACCCTTTTTCACAAAATGGCATTAAATTGTTACCCTAATCGGGGGGACCGTTTCAATTTGTGAAAAAGGTACCCTTTCCCGCAGATTTCTGCCCGACAACACATTTGCTCTGAGTGCCCACCCCCCTTCCAGGATCCTTGACCTGATTCTATTTATTCTCAGCTCAGTGTACCACATAATAGTACATGTTTATGCACTGTAACTGCTTTCTACGCTTTCATCTGTTCATGCACTACATTGTACAGTGCACATAGTCATACTCATTTCATATTGAGGATACCAGGGAATCTCCCAGAACTTATTGTTCTAGGGACTCCCCTGTCGAAGCCTGCTTACCGCAAGCCCCTGGGAAGGGGGGTGCTGAGGTGCTGCAGCACCCCCATGGTCTTTGAGATTTTAAGATTTTTGAAAAAATATACATTGTCAGTCCAATAATTAGTTAAGGGGTGCGCAGCACCCCCTAAGGGACCGTTCATTATTTATGCTGGAGGGGGGGGGGGGGGTAAAATATAGGGGGGGGGGGGTCATGTAACTTTCATATGTTGAAATAGGGGGGGGGGGGCTATGTAACTTTTTATTCTTAAACAGGGGGGTTGTGTAACTTTTTTTTAACTATAAAGATGGTGGTGTTTGGGGTGATTTTAGAGGCTATTTTGGAGTGTAAATGCCATTTTTTCTGAGCTTCGCGCACATTTTCTTACGACCTATCAACTTCAAAACATGTACTTATGATGAGACGACTTTCGGACAGCAAATTTTGTGTGTGCACGCCCTGCTCGGACGATCCGTTGAAAAAACGCCTATATAATCATCAACGGTTGAAAACATTAGAGCCATTGGGGATATAAAAACATGTTAATTAGCCTATGTTCCAAAATCCAAAAATATATGATTAAAAACGGTTATTTCTTGCATGCTTTTCACCTCGTCTCACTCTCAGCTCTGCACCTAAGCTCACAAAAGTAGAATGTTGCATACGTTTTTGTCAGGATGCTCTAACTTTTTTTCGGGAATATAAAGACTCACAAAACCACCCAAAATGTATAAATATATGACAAATTTTCCGTCTCGCTACGCTTGCAATGTAGTTAGTATAATTTCACACAATCAAAAGATCAAGAGGGGGTATCATTAAATTATTGGCCATTCAGAGGGCACAAACAGAACTACCAACGAATCCATGGACAAAAGAAAAAGACAGCCCCTAAGATGTGATTGTGACAAGTTGATTTTTTTTTGTTGGGGGGGGGGGGGGGGTGGGTGGTGTGTAAAAAGCTACTGGTTAGCAGGGGGGTCATGTAATTTTCAGTTTCAGCTGTAGGGGGGGGGTTAGGTAATTTTGACATACGAGTCTCGAATTTGTCCCACCCCCCCCCCCCCCCCCACCATAAATAATGAACGGTCCCTAAGATTTTAAGATTTTGGTATTACATACACTACATAACAATTCAATATGACCAAAGTCATGTATTTCTCACCTCTGACAGTGAGACGGTGTGTATGGTAGATTTTAAGATTTTTGAAAAAATATACAGTGTCAGTCCAAGAGGTGCGCACCCCCTAAGATTTTAAGATGTTGGTTTTACAAACACTACATAACAATTTAATATGACCAAAGTCAAGTATTTCTCACGTCTGACAGAGAGACGGTGTGTAGGGGGGGGGGGGGGGGAGGACCCTTTCCCCTAAGAAAACAATTTTTCTAAAAAAAGACAACACAAATTTGTTAAAATGTTCGAGCATGATATTGGTATTATGGACCAAACCAGTGGCGTATCCAGGGGAAGGGGGGGGGGGCATCCCCCCATTGAAAAAAGAGTTTAAAAAAAAGGAGGGAGAGGAGAAGGAGGAACAGGATAAGAAGGAGGAAGAGGATAAGACTGAGGAGGAAGAGAAGGAGGTAGGAGGAGAGGAGGAAGGGAAGGTATTTTAGGTCACTTTTCACAGCCAGGAAAAAATGTCTGAAAAAAGGAGTTAGGATTAGTTAACAAGTAATTTGTTGTTTTTTTCTTCCAAAATTTTCCTTTGGTATAACCCTAATTATCCCTACTAAATCCAACAACCCAGCCTGATTGTATTACCTGATGTGGATGTTTTTCGAAGAAACCCTGGACCCAGCCTATACTTGACATCTGTGGTATACTGGAAAATCCCTCGTCCAGTGTAGTGTAGGCTGTTATGTAGGATTTCAAACTAGTGCATTTTTTTTTGCTAAGGATGCTTTTTTTTGGTGTCATTGGATAGAGTATACCCTCAGCTATCAGAAATCCATTGGTAACATTTTTTTCCATCCACGGAATGGCCGCCATCTTGGATTTCAAAATGGCCGCCATTTCCAATGGAATTTGTCATAACTTTTGTTCTGAGCAACCTATGAAGTCAAAATTGGTGGCAAATCATGTTTTCAATACCTGAGAGTTCAAAAATACTGCATCTATGTTCTGATGTCTTACATACATGCATGGCCACCATCTTGGGTTTCAAATGGCCGCCATTTACAACAACAAAAATTTTACCCTATAACTTTTGTTCTGAGCAACATATGAAGTTGATTTTTGTGGCAAAGGTCATGTTTTCAAGAGTTATTTACTGACAATTTAGTGTACAGTTCTATCTGTTATCAATTAATTTGACATGAATGATTGCTATATATAAATTAAGCTGTAAATTCAATACAAATTTCAATTGTTAGCAGTAACATATACTTAGTATTTAGTGAGCCAGAGGTCAGTGGTCCAAATCTGGGGGGGGGGGGGAGCTGTGGCAATATTTTAGGTCACTTTTTGCCGCCTGGAAAAAATGTCTGGAAAAGTGGGTGTAGGGGTTAGGGTTAACAAGCAATTTTTTCCAAGTTTGGTTCCTAGCCTATAGTCATGTTTCTGGTCTCATTTAAAAGCTAATTAATACCACTATAAACAAACCTGTAAATATGAACAACATAGCTTCTCAATTAACAAAGTTATGGTTGATTGAAGTGCGAACAGTCGAGGTGGAGGAGGGGGGGGGGGGGAGTGTGGAGGGGGGATGCGGTACACACAAACTCTATGGGAACGCCGCGTTTCGCGTGTGCAAACTTGATTAAATTTACTACTACTTCAGTACTACAGGGGCTACAAACTTGGTTTTGGTCTTAATTTACAGCTAAACAATTCTGCTAATTGTTTTTAATCATTTTGAACTCTTTATGATCGGTTTAGTCTATAAAATACGAACTTTTACTTACGAAACTACCCGTTTTCATATTGAACACAGTATTAAGTAATGCGGATGTCTTTAATATCTAAAAATTGCTGTAACTTTTTAATTACTTATCCTATCATAGTCAAAGTATAGGCCTACATTTTCTGAAAGGGAATTTGGTGAGGAATCCAAATATGGACTTACTTTTTCAGTTAGGGTTAGGGCTAAAATGTT
Organism: Ophiura sarsii; assembly: GCA_035610835.1. Lineage (NCBI taxonomy): Eukaryota > Metazoa > Echinodermata > Ophiuroidea > Amphilepidida > Ophiuridae > Ophiura > Ophiura sarsii. The sequence continues at coordinate 63,130,776 of CM069447.1, read as the reverse complement.
TCAGTTCAAAATAGGTTGAAATGTTTAAAAAAATTAACATAAAATTGGAACACCCTGTATTCCAAGATTAACAAGCAACTGTGATTTTTCTTTCTCCATGGTCAGTAGGCTTCACCCATCCTCTAACCAAATACATATTGTTTACTTTCAGTTTATTACTGTAAGTTAGTAATAAGCAATGCATTAAGTAACCCACTTTTTATCCGGAATTTATTTTTTCCACCCTGTATAATTTCAAGGTCACCCTGTAAAATGAGTTGAAATGTGTATATTTAGATTGCTTATGCCTTCAGCTTTCCAAAAATGTATACCTTTGCTAGTTTAAGGTTGATAGTTGTGGAGATATTCCGATTTGAAACTCAATTGGTGTAAAAATTCATAATATTTGTGATGTAACGCTAAGGGTGGCGAGTTCATAACACATGGCCACCTTTAAGTTAAAATTAGTATTGTGGCATATCAAATTGTCCTTGAAATAGGAAAAAGGGGGCTTTTCAAACTAATTCACGGAACAACATAAATCAGCGGTCACTGATCATAGCACAAGAGAATCACACCATCGACTGGGAAGGGGCATCAATCCTCGACAAAGACTATGACAAACATAAGCGTTGGATAAGAGAATCCATTTGGATACGAAATGCACCGTCATTTTTAGAACGTGTCCTTGATACGGTAAAAAAGTAGTGTTTTTTTATAGACAAAATGTCCTCGTTTTTGCGCATAAAGGGGGGTCATTTTAGAATGTGCCCTCGATATGGTAAAAAGGGGTATTTTTTTAAAGACGAAATGTCCTTGTTTTCACGCAAAAAAGGGGTCAAATTAGCAAAATTGTCCTCAAACGCCGTTAAATAGGGGTATTTTGAACTCCTGGAACGATCATGTGTTACCCCTCTGAATACGAAGAGAAACCACCGGGCTGTCTCCACGTGGGTGCTGCTGCATTGGCTAGATTACGTCACCTACCGCAGGCATATATTAAACAAATACTTTTTCCCCCTCCCACAATACACGCAAACACATAGCCATGGGAATTAGGGTTAAGGCAAAATAAAAAATAACCTGTTTAGCGTTAAAGAGGCCTCCTCCTTGTTTAGGTTCACGATGTTTATCGCTAATTAGGCCTATGGCAATTTTGTAATTAAAGTGGGAAAAAAATAAAAAAATAAAAGGGCCTCCTCCTTCCTTTTTTGGAAATTAAAGGTCAGGAAGCTAAACATGTTTTTATTTTTATTTTGTCTAATGATAAAAGACTAATGTAAGGCTAAATAGTTAGTATACTTGTTTTAGAACTAATGTAATGAACTATCCCAATCCTATCAGGTGGCCAAATTCGGCCCCTGATAAAGTGGGCAAACATGGCCACCAAGACAAAATGCGTAATAAATTCACTATTTTTCATGTTTGAAACCCAAAATAATTGTTCCAATGGAATAAAAATCTGCTGGGGAAAGGTTTAAGTTTGATTTCCTGTTTGAATTAAGCAAATTATGATGTTTGTTGAAGAGATGAAGGGCAGTTGGTGATTTTGGTGTTGGGAAGCTTGATATCTCCCAGCACTATATCTGGGGGAGCTCACTAGCCAAAATGATGTCATAGGTACTTGTAGCCAATTAAATACAAGGGGTGTGTGAGGGGTGTGTGAGGGGTGTGTCCGAGACATCCACTCAGCATCAAGCAAAAGTTTTGTCTATTGTAAAAAAGTATTAGTAGTGATGGGCACAACGGTACCATAATGATTTTTGTGATAGAAATAGGTGGAGTGTATACTCTCATCCCTATTGAATTGTGTATGAATATTGATGTATATCAAGGGGAGTATGTGGCCAATGATATGCTGGGTTTCATGACAACCAGTTATGCATGGGTTAGGGACAACCAATCAGCTTTGAGAAAAAAAGTTTGTGGATATCCTAAAATAGTGATGGGCTAACTTTTATTTGTTCTCTCTCTCTTTTTCTTTCTTTTTCTTTCTTTTTCTTTCTTTTTAGGATTTTCGAAGAATTATTTAGATATATTTATTGTCATGAGTGTGGATTAGTTTTTTGGGGGTGTTTTTGTGTTGATATATTTTTGTTTTGGGTGTGATTATGTTGTTTTAATGGCTTTTTTAAAGGTATTTTATTGTTGTTTTCTTGTTCAGTTTGTGGTTTTTTAGTTTTGTCTATATTAACTTTATTTATTTATTCATTAATTTATTTATGTATTTACTGTTTGGTGACTTATTTTTTAAACATTTATTTACTTGTTTATTTATCAATGTTTTTCTTTTCTTTTATTGTTTTAAGTGTTATGGGGGTGGGGTCTTGTGAGTATTCTAGTAGATTTGGGGACAATCTTGTACTTCTTGGCTTGTTTGTTTCTTTTTGTAGTTTCTTTTTCTTTGTTTTTCTTTCGTTTTTCTTGGGGTGGTCTGTGGGGATTGTCTTTTTGTTCAGGTGTGGGTGGGCTGTTTGTTTTTATCGGGTAGGGGGTATTGTCTTTATCCGGGGGGGGGTCTTTTTCTGGATAATGGGTGCTGGGAAAAATCAAAAATCCTTATTTTATTCTAGGTTGTTGTTTTTTCTCAAGGGGGGGGGGGGGGGTATTGTATTTGCTTTTTATTGATATCATTTTCTGGATATTAGGTGCAGGGAAACAGCTTCTAATATGATTAATTTCATAACTTGTGGAGGGGATGTTTGTTTGGTGGTGGCTGACGTATGTAATTAGGATTATTGCTCTTTTTGTGTTCAAATTGGTCTTTATTAGCTACAAGAAAATGTCTTCCTTAGCTTTTTGTTATGAACCAACATTATGTCACCTACATGTACGCAGGGATAGCGCTACTGGGGGTTCTTGCGCGTTTAGCGCATATTTTTTCATTTTGGCGCAATAAATTAGCTGAAAATCCAAAATAACTTCTTATTTTTCAAACTTTTGTGGGGTTCAGGGTTCTAAAAACCCCTAATTTAAAAACCTAGTGCTACCCCTGACATGTAGTATACATACCCTTTGATGGTAGAGTAAAATGAGAGCGGAACAGAATCTGCACCCCACTTATTTCTCTGCTGGAATTCCTTGACCATGCCTACACCAATCATGTTTGAAGCCAAATTTGCCATACTGAGATGTAAATGCTTTATATTTGAATCTAGTAAAATAATGTGATGGTAGAAGATGTTGGATCAGTGTGTGCAGATTGGAGCATCGATGTGTAGTGTATGATGGCAGGTTATCAACTGACTGACCATGTGGCATTTGTGTAACCATTGGGCAATCTTGCCTAATCCCATACACCTGGCATGGTTGCTTTTATTATGCAAATTATAATTCAATGCATGAGCTTTTACCAGGTATCTTGTTTACTAGTTCAGTTCACCTGTATTTCTAAGTTGCTATTGTTCATATGAATGTCCATTGAATATACCTTTCTTGAATCAAAGGCGTGGTCATCTGTACATGTACTAGTATGTTTGTATGATGCATTATATAGCTAGTGGCCTTGATCAGCTGGGTCATAACAGGACTAGCCACACTATTTACTCAGCTGATAGTGTATTCAAACCATGGCAAAAACTAAGCGTGTAGCACCTAGGCATAACTTGAGTAGCAATGCAGGAAGGGGCAAGGTAGGCCAACCAGCCCAGCCTCATTCTAAACGACAATGTTCATGTAAAATTCATGAATACACTTTGAGGCTTTTATATTTTTCTCTGATATTACAAAATCCAAGTGAATCCAAGTATTTATGTTTAGAATTTGTTGCTGTTGTAACAGCATAATAACATGCTTTTTTGTACATGTATGTAAGTCCCATTTCTATCAAATTAAAATAAACTTTCAATGAAATATCTTGATTTTTGGAGGCCCAAAATGACTGACATTTAATTAATTTTCCAACAAAACATAAAATACTTTTTGGACGTTTCACAAAATGTTTAGGTATTGATGATTTCCGTTTTGTTAATGTTAGAGCACTTTCAATGAAAGTTTGAAAATTATATTACAAACATTACAAATATTTTGGCCAAAAATGACTGAAATTGCATCATTTTTCTGGTAAAATGCAACCCAATTTTTTTCAAGCGACACTAAATATTTTGGTATAGAGTTCAGATATCGATATAGGAAGGATAGAAGATGCCATTTTGTGTGTGTGAGAGCGCTACTTTTGGATTAACTGTAAATACAGGAAAAATGTCTACTTGCCACAAAATGACTGAAATGTCATCATTTTTTCTGGCAAAACGCAACCAAGAATTTTTTTGAAGCGACACGAAATATTTAGGTATTGAGTTAAACAATTGATATATGAAAGGTAGAACATGCCATTTTTTGTGTGGAAGCGCTAATTTTGGATTAACTGTTAATACTGGCAAATATACCCACTTAGCGGGCATATTTGCCAGTACACTGGCAAATTTGCCAGGGCTGGGGAATTCGGCCACCTGCTAGGAATGATCCTAGGGCTAGGCTGACTAGCAGCATTGATCATGGCTAATACCGGAATGGCGGAATAGCAGGTGTGGCGGCGGCTCTCCTACTCCTGGCAAAGCACAGATGGTGGACACCATCTGTGGGCAAAGTAACCCGGCAAGCATGGCAAGGTAATCATACATCAAAGCCGTAGTCAAAACGGTGTTCGTCAAATCAAAAGGCCAACCCTTCATAATTCGGCACCACTTACATCTATAATTCTTCATCAGGTACACATTTTTATCATTTTTAACATCGAAATGTTGCTTCTGTGAGCACTAGATCCTATCAAACATTACTCACACTTATATCCGTACATTTGATTTTAATCAATCTGCAAAGTATCGTTCACAGTACGTCCTCCACTTTTGGTGATTGTAGCGGGGATTGTAGTTGTAGAACTTTCCCGGTTGTAGCTGTTGTGGGAATTACCCATTACATGCCATATCGATCAGTATCGAAATTTGTTGGGCAGTTCACATTATCACTACGCCAACTATTCTCACTTGAGTCGATTCTCACTTGCGGCCTAACAAACGCATGTAATTAAAATACCAATAACTTTAATCACCATTTTTCAACTTTAAACAATGCGGCAACTTTTGTCTTAACCACTTTGAATATTTCAAACATACAGGATATCAAATAACTCGATATAATGTGCTACTGTGTTGATGGATTTTTTACGACGTTTGAAAATGAGGGATTTACAGACGTTTTCATTTGAAAATGGCTACGATTTCTTCCAAATCATGTCAGTTTTTCAGCGGATGTTGCATCATGAAATCACATATTTCAGGACGTTCGTCCCGTAATATATTGATTCGATGTGAGAATATAAAGGGGAACAGATATATACTCCAATGTAGGTTAGTGGATCAACGATCAACGATCTCGTTTTGTTTTAATTCGGGCATAAATACTTGTTAGTTATTTTGATGTACGCAATCCAATAAATTTGAATTGTTAGTGTTTACGTTAGGACGCCCTCGTAGTAGATGATTTGGGGTCAAATCGAAGTGTAAACTTCAAATCTAATTTATAAACAAACGATGGTATATAAAAATGTGATCTTTTCACTGTATATAATTTAGTTATGTTCTTGAAATTGTGGGGGATTGTCAATTCATTAACCCTCCTAGAACTACTTTAAATAAAATATTGTATTTCAGTGGTTTTAATATAGCGCGTGAAATCTACTACTTTTCCCATTGAGTGCACACACAGTATAATCAGCTGCTACATTTCTTATAAACACCCCTGTAAGAAATGCATTTCCCATGAGTGCTTCATTCCATGTATTGGCATGCCCTTGCCATATATGGTAGCCCTGACCTTCAGCTACATCCACAATCATGTACTATTCTAAACTTATTTCCATAACTTGAGATTGGACTGTTTGAACGAATCCACATATTTTGCTCAAAATACCTCATTTTTGGCAAATTCCTTATTTTTGGGCACATTTTTAAAAAAGTACATATTCTATTGTGTACTATACATTCTTGGGAATCTATTCGTATAATTCGATATTCAAAACAGTGAGTGTAGCACACAAGCATTTAGACATTTATGCATAATTTGATACAAATCAATGGTTACCATGGGTACAATTAAGAAGTAATGTAATATACTTTTGTTAAACATGGTGACACATATTGTGAATGTATTTAGGAATATAATCATGTCAAAAAAATATGGCGTAAGGTACCCAATTTGCATTTTTGAGTTTTGAATAATTAATTAGCAAATTTGCATGTTTGATAAGATATCGAACTGATTGTCAGTTTAAAAGATACATCTTAGCACAGGAATTAGTTTACTACCTATACAGAACTTGAGATAGTTAGTTACGCATATTTAATGAACTAGACTCGGTTTTTTTTTAGGATTTCCACACTACGGAATGAATTTTTGCAAGTACTAGCGGGTAACGCTCGCTTCGCTCGCGACCGCTAGATGGTCAAGCAACGGTTATCGGCTTGTTTGAGAGAATCAAAAACCAAAAACTATATTTACATCTTAGTGAGAAAAGACGCAACATTATTTCTGTCTGATTTTTATTAAAATACATAAAAATATGAAATGTGTTTTACATGGTCTTTTGAGGGTCTAAGTAATAGTTTTACAGTATAGACCTAAATTAATCAGCTGCGTGGGAGAAGCAATTGGAGGTGGGCGAAAATTATAAAATGCTTGTGGAGCATATACATTTGTCCTTTTTATATATGGGTAAGTTATTGATGATTTCCATTGCCAGGAGTCCGGGCCAGGAGTACTAAATGTATGACAAACTATGCAACAAAAGGGAAGAAGTATGGCAATGTGTCTTCGCTTTTTTGAGCCCAAAATGGATATTTTTTAAATATTGAACCTCTTTATTTTAATAACCATGTTCTTAAAATGACTGAAAACGCATTAATCATCACATTCCTTACATGTTTATCCGCTGATGGAAAATTAGAAGTGTATTTTATTCCATATTTGTACATCAGGTTCCTGAAAATGCACTATCTATATTACAAATCACGTAAAGTGCACACCCGATGGCCTAAATCACACTGTGTCCCATAATCCCTTGCGCTCACCATCGGAAATCAAAATCACCCCTGCATCCCCCAACGGATTTAAAGTCGGTATAAATATTTAAAAGTTTGTTCATTAACCGTTATTTACTAATTAGAACCCTATGGCCGACGAAATCCTTTCAGTTTTTGCTTAGCTTATAGTTTTTACGAAATGTGAATTTGTATTTTTGACCGGAAGGGTATCCGCGAACCAGGGTATCCGCGAACCAGGTGTTCGATGTTGCCAAGCTTATGCCACAGGCGCATAACTGGGCGTCATTTTGCGTGATGTGAGACGGGTGGACCATGTCAATAAAGGTTTTTTTCTTCACAAATCACAATTTATAGCAACACTGCTCATTTGAACCGAAGGCAAAGTCAAGAGAGAGCGGGATTGCTCTTATTAATATAATCTTTTACACAGTTTTGTACATTTATACACTTCAAGGCTTGATTGTACACTATTATTAACATGTGCTAATGTGCTTTATTTTGTAACAGCCTGCATATGATGTTATTGGCTATATTTTATCCAGTCAACATTTCTTATTGTAACATGATCATTTTATGTGTGTTTTATTTCATTTCATTATCATTGCTTTCATCAAAATCAAATCAAAAAGCGAAGAAACGCGTGGATTGAGGACTCGATCATACATGTGCATTTCACTTGTTACACCCTGTATAACATGGTAATTATTGGTCATATGTTTGTGTTTGGTGCAATAGTTTTACAAAACGTAAATTTAAAATTTATTATGACACTAAATTATGATAACGGTTAACTTTATTTCAGAAATACGTTTCACATACTTATATTGTTACAAATTTTGACCACCCTGTATAAGGTATCCTTAACTAAAGACAAAGGTGGCAACATCTTTTCTTTGTAATACTAGTGTATACTTTTGAATTATACAGCTTAATAAATTATAATTTTATCTTCAAGATATGTAAATGACCTGTGAACATTCTGTATTTTTAGTGCATATCTTGATGTTTGCACCATATATATTATCTACCCACCCTGTATAATGACCTTGATATTGTCATTGTGAGATTTGGAAATTTGTATGCTTTCAGGAAATGTATACTTTCCTAATACTCCTAATACTCCTATTTATAATTTTAATGCTAAAAATGTTTTAAGCAAAATCCATGTGATTTTTCCATTTTTAGCATATATGTCACACAAAGGGGTCCCAACTCAAGGCACACGACCTATAGTCATTTATATAGAACCGATGAATTAGGGCACGTTCATTGTATAGCGAATAGGGAGAAAGCGAAAGATAATCCAATCGATTCATGATTAACAGTTGTTACATAATATTTGGGACGTTTGTTGAAACAGAGACTTGTAGAATGTAAAATATTCATTAAAATGTGGCCAAGATCATGTTTGTACCATGCGGGGATCAGGAGTAAATTGAACGTAGAATTGGAAACATTTTCATTTTTCCCCATAGAGTTTGTACACAGCGCCACCGCCGCCAACCTTGACTTTCGAAATATAATATACCATATCTCAGCCAAACAGAGATAGATAAACCTGAGTCATTCACACAATATAGCTAGATTATTGGGCTTTCACATGACACCTAAATCATTGCTCTACCATATTTAGTTGTTGAGTTGCTAGCATGGTTTGAGGGAGATGGATGATTCGTCACTAAAAATGCAACGCCGCCACCCTTTTGGGTGGTGAGTTGAAAACACACGGCCATAATACCATAATACGCCATTGTAGAGGTTATCCGTGTTTTGAATCTGCCATCTTATCGGGAATTTAAATTGTGTTCGAGATTTTCAGAAAGAAGACTCCACCTGTTTCATGACATGTAGGCCAATTTGGTAACACGGATCATGCGATGAATTGGACGCGTACGTCATGCACCAATCAATTGAATGTAGAATAGGCCAGGTGCGATTCCCCTTTGTAGTGCGTTGCACATGGCCTACATGGATAACCTCTATTCTTAATATTGTACCTATCTTCCTTGATATAGGATCAGCCGATTACACAATGGAAATGGTTGATGAGATGTTTTCTATTCCAAGCCCGTGCCTACCAGATGATTTCGGTTTTGAACTTGATGCTGTTGATGAGATGTTTTCTATTCCAAGCCCGTGCCTATCAGATGATTTCGGTTTTGAACTTGATGCTGACTTGCTCCCTACTGAGGTAAAAACAATAATCCTTATTATTGACAAGAAATAATTTTATTTTTAAACAAGGGTAAAGATGTTGAACGCCATGACGATTTTGTGCTCGTCATCTGGTAGTGTATCAAATCTTTCGATTGGCATGTCGTATCTTGACAGTTCCCGTATCTATGAAGAAGAGTGTGTTATACTATCTGGCGATATAAACATGATCGATAAAGCAACACATGGAGTGAATAAATATTCTCCATGCAAATGAAGCTATAGGTCTTTGCATATATTCAAAATCCTGGAAATGTTTGCTCTTGTTCATTTATATACTAGGATCTTGGCATGGAAACATCTGAAGGCGCAACAACGAATTGTATATCACAACGTGGAATGCAAGATATATTGACAGGTAGGTCCAACTGTTAGCATCGATGCATTGTAGCTACTTTATGAACTGTTTCAAACACCTATCATGATTATTATATCCAAGATGTAGGGTCTTATTAATAACATGTGCTATTCCGGAACTCAGGAACCGTAGAGACCAACTTTGTTTAAACTTTGCTAAATCCCTTTTAAAATCTAATGAATTCCGTGGTTGGTTACCAAAATCTAGAGATGAACAAGTGCATAATATGACTCTCCGTAGTGCTCACAAAATAACTGTTCCTAAAACACGTACCCTGCGTTACGCTCGTAGCTCAATTCCATACATGGTCAAACTCTTAAATCATACATTATAGTTCTGTTTCCAATCGGGGTGGGTTGTTGCGTTATGCATGCTTAGTTATTTCTATGAATATATTGTTTCTATTGTTCTATATATTACATATTGTAAATATTGTTGTAATTCAGCATTTTGCTGCGATAATGATATGTTTATTAAACCTTGAATTGAATTGAATTGAGACTATCAAATTGCTCGACGATTCCTTTACATGTGACCAGACCTGCCTCCTGCACCTGCTGATCATTAATGTATACTTTTCTTTTCATCAGATTTGAATTCAGTAGAATTATCTGGAGAACGTTCCGAGAATCAGAGAGATCTCTACAAGATATTCGGTGAAATTAATCAAGACCTGCAACCATGTACGACTAAGTCGATGACCAATGTAATGACAGAACAAGAGGAGACGTACAACCATAACATCTTACCTCCTGCAGTCGAAGATCATTTTGAAAATGTAACCCCAGATGTGATGGCTGTAGATCAAGCCGTCCGGCAAATCGCCACACCGCATGCACAGAATGAAAGCCTTCCGGCACAAGCTGAACAAGTTCTGGCACAAGTCCTTCAAGGCGGAGGAGGATCATCACGTGATGCACATGTTACTTCGTCGCAGCGTTCTGCTTTTCGCGGAGATCACAACCGTGGTTCCAGTACACCGAAAAACCCTGGGAAAGTGACGTCAACTCAATCGGAAGCGACACCAGCAACATTTGTGACCAAGGGAACTCGCAAGAGGAAGAGAGGCAGAAGGCGAATGGAAAACGAGAGATCTGCTAGTGCCACTAATAGCAATCCACACCAACCGAAGCCATATGCTCCTACGAATGCAGATCTTCCAACGTGTAAGTTAAAGTGTATTGTTACTGATCATGTATTGTCTCATTTTTGATGTTAACAGTATTCACACTCCACACTATTGAAATATCTAGTGGCGAGGGAAGGGGGTGGGATGCGGTATATGGGAACACGTAATTTATGTTATACTGTTATAGGCCTACGCAGGTCAATGTACGTTACCTGCGAAGTCATTAGTCGATAGGAATGTCAATATTTTGCACCGGTGCGTTGTCGTATGTCTTGTCGATATCATGATTATCAATGTCCAAATCACATGATGGTTTCCTCATCGGGTCGTCACATGCTAAATGCATAGCGAGTACAGATGATATTGAAGCTTTTCTCGATTTGTTTTCTTGCGTCATTTTTTTTAAAAATTTATATTCAGATCACGATTTGCAAATCAAAGTTTTCTATCGTACATTAAATGTGAGAGATACAACTGTAACTAGCCCTCACGGATGTCTCGTATACTTCAATCAACCATGGGGCAGGGAAGATCTTACGGATCTACACCAGATCAAGCTTCCGGTACTCAACTGGGATCATGATTCAACGAGACACGTTACCGAATCACAGATGAAGTACACAAATCGCGTGCTCGAGGTCATGGAAAAGGGGTATGTAGAAACCAATAAGTACTGATCCTGAATGGCTTGACATTATTCAGAATCAGTAAGATGGTATAGAGGATTTGCATCTAATTACTGTACATAGCTAGAGTCCATGGACCGTGGACCTCTTTCGTTCGGCCTGTACTGTAACTGTAAGCATGGTAAGCACTCGGTCAAACCCGTTGCTAGTGTTAACGAAAGGGTTATGGTAACTACAAAAATAAAATTGCGATACAACTTAATGGAGCTGTCGTAGATCTAATCATCCTCTAAATAATCTAATTCAGTGCTCAGCGAGGGCGGCTGGTAAAGTCTCGAAAGTCACTGTAAACATGTTGTATTAGTATTTTGATCTTTAATTAGAGGGCTCTGTAATCAGAGCTAAGCTGCCGTCAATACCTCCTTATTCGGGGGTCCTAATCCTGATTGGTGATTCCGATATATGATTCAATGTCCATGTCCGATTCCAAATTCGTCACGTAGAACTGCCAAAGTTTTTGCCACAAATCACAATTCTTTTGTATTTTTCATGCTTATACAGTTTTTCTGAATCACACACATTTTAAAATTGCTAGCTTCTTGCTTCATCATATTAATAAGGCATGTTGACAGATGAATGCCAATATTACATTATTTTGTGAACATTTTATTTTAAATTTTTGGTTAACATGGTTAAAGAACAGCAAGAGTCGCAACGAACAGTGTCCAAAACCAGTTCAGCATAGAAATATAGCACGCTGCCCTCTAGGTAGTCTCATAGACAAAGTGTCCGAGTCCCAACTGCACGCGCCAATACCAGTCCAAATCCGAGTTCTGCATGGTAAAATTGAAGACAGGACACGATCCGAATTCAAAAAAGGACTTTTAAAAGTATTTCAGGACTGCAAATGTGCTATTTATTGCCTTGTATCTTTCCCAGTAACCGTCGAGTATGTTTCAGACATTTCACTGACCACTACATTTGTTATGACTTCTGTTATTAATGCAGGGTACGTATTTCGAGCGATCCAAACAATGGGAACATCTATGCTACAAGACGCTGTCGAGCTAAAGTGTTCTGGTGGAGCTCAATGGAATACGAAACAACTTACACGCAAGAGATGAATAGAGACGAGGAGCATGACACGCCGGTATTAATCTTTGACAACGTGCGATTTAAAAGACAATTACAAGAATATGTCATGGATAAAGGGATCATTCCATGCCCAAGGCAACCAGCAATTGTACTGACATTTGCCCAGAGGTGGCACAGACATGACCAACTCGATACGCGTCTTGTCTACGCAATTATAGAGCCTCTCAGAGCCAAGCTATCGCTACAATGGATTGTACCCACTACCAAGCCCAAATGTGTTAATCAAGAGCTTCACTACAGATTGTTTCAGATATCGCAACCTTAATTATTCAATAACAATTAAATCAGGTCCGCGATTTCTACGGTGTGTAGTTTTAGTCAGTTTCTTGTTCCCAAAATTGGACAAATATAAGCCTACAGGGGAGAGCTGATAACGTTCAAATAAAGTAGAGTAAACCGCTTCTTGATCAAAAAGATATGCCTGATGTTATCATGGTTAACATGTCAAATGTTGAGACAAATACATTGGCAACCACCTTTAGAGATTTGTACGATGGTGAAGTGCGTTATATATACTACTTATTTTGGACGGCCGACATATCTATGTCCATGTTTGGGTCTCCATAGCACGAGGTCAGACACTATCTCATTTCTCTTCTTATGCAATTACCTTGCAAATCTCATCCTTCGATCTGTGATCTGTGATGTTTTCTGATACCTTATGTAAGTTTCCATATAAGTCTTTTTTTGGTACCTTGTCTTTCCAACTAATGTTGAGTGCAGTTCTCAGCATCCTAGTGTAGCATCCTTCTAGGGATTTCTTGAGTCTGTTGGTGATGGTCCATGTCTCGGCTCCATACAGTAGGACACTTTGAACAGTAGTTTGGAAAAGGCGGATTTTAATTTTTCGACAGAGGTTGGATTTCAATACTTTGTTTAGAGCATTGCAGGCCTTCCAAGCTGGCTACTACCTTCCCAAGCTCTCAGGTATTTGAAGTCCTCTACGTTGTCTAGGTTACTTCCATTAGAGGTGTTTAGCTGTACCGCTTATGTCTGGTGAAATACCATGCATTTGGTTTTCTTGGTATTCATGTGTAGCCCAGTTTCAGCAGCTTCTGTGTCTGTTCCTTAGTGTCAGAAAGTAACGCTATGTCATCTGCAAAGTTAAGATCTGTGACTTTGTTATCCCTATTCTTCGACTATGTCTAGGCTTGATGGTGAATCCTTGTTCTTCTTCTCTCCCGCTGATAGCTATTCTTAAGCAATAATCAAGGAGTATTATGAATAGGTAGGGACAAGAGTATCTCCTTGGAGTACTCCTGCGAGGATGTCGAACAGTTCCGTGTTGGGCAAGGCATCTGTTATAACTTGGGGGATACTATATGCTTTGAGTATCATGATCATTTCCCCACGATATTTGGTGTCAAAAGTATTTTTGAAGTCAATTAATGTTATACCTTCGATGATTCTTCTGAGCCCAATAATGTGTGAGGTAGTGCCTCTTCCCTCTCGGAAGCCATTCTGGTAATAGTTCGAAGTAATTCATCTAACCCTAACCGGGTGAAGTCTTATTCTGTTGAGAATCATTCTGTTATATGTCTTGGCCACAATGGAGTTCAGACATATGCCTCAGTAGTTTCCTGCTTGACTTAGGTCACCAGATTTTGAGACTGGAATCAGGTTCAATAATGCCCACTGGTCAGGTTTTTGCTTTTCTAGAAGGGCTTTATTGCAGATGTCCAGTACTATATCATCAAGGTTGCATCTTGTCAGGAGTTCAGGTGTAATGTTGTCCTCTCAAAAACATTTCCCCTCCTTGATAGATTTCTTGGCTTTCTAGTATTCAGTGTTGTTGAAGGCAATAGGCTACACTTAATTGGTAGTTCTTCGAAAATCTCTGGGATGTCTTCATCTTCATCAGTCACTACCGGTGAACCAATTATTGACACGTTCCTCCTTTGTCTTTCCTTTGAGGTTTCCATTCCTTCGTTATAGAGGTCCCAAGATAATTTGTGCTGCATATTTAGGTTTGCCTTTTCCACATCTTTTAATTTCTTGTCCAGGTATTCAGAATTGACCTCATCATAGGCTTGGTCGAGTTCTCGTTTACTTGCTTCAAATTCTTGTGCAGACTCTTTACTGTCTACTGTGACAAATGTTTCATACTTCTGTCTTAGCTTTTTTCTGACAGTTTCTACTTTTCTACTATAACACAATGCCTTTGCCTCTTTTTACATATTTTTGGTAGTATTTTCTCGGAAGTGTCTTGGTTTGCTGTGATAAAGTTTCCATATGTCACTGTTGGATTGTCATCACAGGTGTCGTTTGTAGTGTGTATTTGATTCTAACTTCGACAGAAATATTGGTCTTGCAGTTCTGAATCTTTTGCGTTATAAATCATTATCAATTAGTCAATCTTTTTAGCATATAAATAGCATATTATAAAGAAATACATTAACATTTTACTTTTTGTAATTTCCAGCAAAAACTATACATGCCATTAACACCAAATTCACAGAATATGAAGTTCCCATCATTGTCAACAATTCTTTCTGAGAAAAAGTTAACAATTGTTTTTACTTTAAAAAAACCCCCAAATCTCTCTTAATTAAGCTTAATTAATGACAAAACTCGTGAAAATTATTAAGTATTACTATGTATCCAAACCAGACTTGCAAGGTATCAAATTAAAGGTAAAGATGTTCTCAAAACAATGGTCTGAGCAGATATTTCAATATCCCTTTAGTATATAAAATATATTCCTCCAAACATTTGCTATATTTAAAAAAAACCACAAATGGTGTTTTTGTATTTTTCTCATGAATTAAACATTCAATAAACACTATAATCACAGAGAAAGATGTTTATGGTTAGCCACACAAATCTGATAAGCCATTCGTTAACACGTTTGCTGTGTATTTAATCTATGCGCGTAATTAATCAATTAATTAGGCGTTAAATGGAATAATTTTGAACCACTTTTTGTATGCCCGATTAAGTTATATAAGGTTTCAAATTAATCCTTACATTATGCTTAATAAAATGGTCAAGCCACATTTCTCAATTTAATTTGACTTTTTCTGTTATATTAATCAAAACTTTAAATACATTAATTTTGCAACTTTTCTTACAATAACAATGTTACATAAAATTGTTCAACTGTGCACAGACTTGAAAAAAGTCTATTAATATTTGTCCAGCCATGCACGCAAACAATCGAAGCAATTTTCAAGGACATGCTCACGCTAAGGGACCAATGTTTTGAAATCCGCGCTACAAGAAATGCCACTCAGCAGTGTGCAGTGTGCAGTCAAAGGTAGCATAATGGTGTATGTTACTTTAGGTGACCGTGTGCTGACATGCAAGCCTGCATAAACAAGTACCACCAAATAGTCAAGGCCATAAAAGCAGATAGCTAGTAGCTGGTGGGATTAGCGTGTATGGGTAATCAAGTATTGACCAATCCGAAATCAGGTTTAATAAGAAATGTAACAATTCTGATAATCATACAAAGACAACACAGAGAACTTTTTG
Source organism: Ophiura sarsii (assembly GCA_035610835.1). Taxonomy (NCBI): domain Eukaryota; kingdom Metazoa; phylum Echinodermata; class Ophiuroidea; order Amphilepidida; family Ophiuridae; genus Ophiura; species Ophiura sarsii. The sequence goes on along the minus strand of CM069447.1, from coordinate 63,114,801 downwards.
CTATTTTGATTATATTATATGATACACATATATACTTAGGATTGAAATTTTCATGGATGTACAACACTCAGGAAGCACTATATTTACAATTCAATATTTGGTAATTTATGCTCTGTTGCACTGTACCATTCCAGTATTTATGATACATACGCTTCTTCTGCGGTTAACATAAGAAATAGCATAGTCCATTTTTGAAAGTATTCGATGAATCTATTGTTTTAAAATACTGGCATTGTTATACAATGTAACAGCGAGGTGCATCTATGTTGTTATACTTCTTTAATAAAGTATTATATGTTGTAAGACAACAAAATGGAAACTGATTTATTGATTTGGAATCATAAATAAATAAATAAAATAATTTTAATAAACAGTTAATTAATTAAATTAAAGAATTGATTGATTGGTTAATTTATTTATTTAATTGATTATTTAATTGATTAATTTAATTGATTAATAAATTAATTTAATTGATTAATAAATTAATTGATTAATTGATTAATTGATTAATTGATTAATTGATTTTCAAGACTGTTGCCGAAGCGTTAAAGCCATATCATACACTAATTATATGTTATTTAAATCCTATTAGAGAGCATTATCCTAGCTTAGCGTAACCAGGGACAATCGAATATAGGGACAAGCAACGGCCTATTGTATCGTTACATCATCGTATTCAATTACAAAACATGCGGGTTGCGGGTTAGCTCTAGTAGTTGCGGGTGTGTTTTGTTCAAGGAACTCAAAGGTTGCCCTATAATCTTTCGAAAAATGATCAAAATATAATTTGCCAAAATACTTAGGCCTAGGGAAAACTGAATACAATTTATACGTGATTTGTTCAAAAAATAACGTTCTAATGTTAATAATAATCGGCATATTTGAGAAAAATGTGATAATTTTAGATTTATAAAAAATGTGAAAACATGCTAGAACAAAGCAATTAATATTTTTCCTGGAAAGTTTAAACTATAGACATTTTGTGCCTATTGATTCCAATATCCAAATCAATCTGAAAATTATGTTCTTTGATGATATATATTTGCATTTTCAGTAGTTCAGTAGGAATTGCACAGATATGTAGTCAAGTGGATATCTTCACAATTCTGACATGACCGTGAAGTAGGGTACAAATGCAATTTTATTGCTGAAATTGATACATGAGGGAGGATGTCTAGATTCAGAATATTTTTTATTGACGTCATAAGCCACGCCCTTTTCGATAATGTTATAATTATGACAAATATAGTTTGTCTTATAAACATAATATCGTGTTTGGTATCAAATTAAAGCTGTTGACTCCTGGAATACATATAAAAGGATAATAATAAATAAAAATGTGATGTAAGTCAAAAGAGGTCAAATGTGATTAAAATGCAAGTATTAACATAAAATGTATTCATACTATGTCACCTGTAATTTCATGTCACCTGTAATTTCATGTCACGCACAACAAAACGCCATATCCTGCCTGTCAATTGGAAGATGTGATACTTCATCCATGGTACAATTAAAACAGTCAACTTTATCAATGCCTGTCTCCATACACATCAGGTGTTTGTTAGTAATATATTTGGAGTTAGAGGCACATCAGCATACTGATCATTATTTGTTTTGAAAACGTTCAGATATTTAATACAGATAGATTGAGACTGGTCTTCAATATTTGTGGTTATTTTGATTAATTAAAACCGTGCCTTGTTAAAGGGCTACAGTATATAATACTTTATCAACCATCACAATTCCACCCTCAGAACATAAGAAACCCCTACTGCAGTTACCAGAATTCTCATTATATTACTTCTCCACTGTTGTTCTTAAGGACATATGAATAGTTGCGCACATGCATGTAAATCAACATTAGGCCTACATTTATTTGGAAACAAACACTGTGATATCGCATAACATTGCGGGTAAAGTGATTCAAAATAAGCTGAAAAATAGAAGCAAAGACTTATATTTTGAAACAAACAATATTGAGAACAGCTAAGACACTAAAAATGCTCAGATTTTAAATGATTACGTCATTACTCATCAGCCTGAATTTGAATATATAGGCCGTGCTTTAATTTCATACCAAACACGATTTGATTGTGTTGCAAATATATTTGTAATTATTATAACATAATCGATAAAGGGGGTGTGGCGTAACACGTCAATAAAAAAAAGTTGCCCAATAGTGCCATTTTGGCATCCGGTGGTCTGAATCTAGACTTACTCATCCATGATTTTCAGCAATAAAATCACATTTGTACCCTACTTCACGGTCATGTCGAGCTTTCACCCGACTAAGAGTCCATCCGTATCGAGCAAGACACACAGCGAGTCTTGCAGTATGATTGCTGAGATTGGTACCAGTGCCTATTCATGAATGTATTGTGTATGCTTGCTCAACTGATGATATTTGTACCCCCGCAACACGCATACTTATATAATAGTACAATAGTTTCTTGTCCCTCCATTCGATTGTCCCTCGCGTAACGTGATAATGCCACTTTTGTATAGCCAGGGAATTAGAAGTGTGTCCGTTGGCGGTAGTTCTGAACAGGTGTATCAACAACGTTGTTGAATCTGAATACATTAAAATGATATAGCAACAACAGTATCATGATGTGTTTGTCCCTGCTGATAACGGTCCTGTAAGAAAACCATATTGAATTATATGGACCTTGATAGTTGTGGCAGAGTATTTTTGGCTTATAAAATGTGATTGTCTTTGATGCATTATATCAGGAAGGGGGCAGTATGGGGCACTCATATGGTAAATTTGATTGTGTGTTTTGTTAATTTAGGTATAATTTGCGAGCATTTTAATTACCCGCATGTATCGGAATATTTTAATGTTATTAATTAATGAAATGTTATCATATTATTTCATTTGTCAAAACAGGTCAATAGTATCATATTGTGTTAATCAATGAGGTATACTTGTTGCCATTTGTTTATAATACATTTAACAAATAAACATTTCCAATTGCAATGTATCGGCGCATCTCGTGAGTTTTTGAGCATTTATTTCACATACAAATGTATAAAGCAAAATGTGTATGCACTACTTTCGAATTGGCTATAGTCGGCAATATGATTCAACACATAGGGTACGTAGCAATGTTAAACCTTTGTAAAGTTAATATATATATAGATCATCTTTATTAAACAACAAAAGAAGATAACATACAATGCCCAGGAACAACTGAGATCCATTCCGATCTCAGGCAGGGATTAGAAAAAGACAAACAACTAATAATTAAACACTAGAAAGAAAGCAGAAAAAGAAGAAAATAAATACCATGGCGGGAAGGAAAACAGACTAGATAAATTCATGAACGTTCCACTGAGGTTCATATCTGGCATTAAAAATGGAGTATGAAGAACTTATCGCGGATTTTGTGATATGTTCTTCATAACAGTGAATGTGGTAGGAGTTTGAAGTTCTTTGGACAGGCGAGTTATTCTGCCTTTATTGTCGGTATCAATAAGCCCTCTTGATCCTACTTCGACAGCGATTAAGGTGCAAGAGAACCCGGCGTCGACAATGTCGGTAACAAGGGATGCGTACCGTTCGTTTTTGGTACGGTGAGCTTTCTCGATGTTGGGTTCAAATGGCACCGACAATTCAAACAGAACAAACTGCTTGTCTGTAGGCCAGAATAGCACAATGTCAGGTTTTTGGGAGGTGGCGATTATGTTGGGTGGAATTGTTCCACCTCCGACAGTGTTATTTTTGATGTCGGCATAGATAAGTAGATTACCACTCTTAATTCTGAGTCCTTGAACACTGAAAGCAGAATACGGATTATGTTGTTGTGTCTCCAGAGGTATCTATCCAGCATTTTTTGACAATTATTGAGAATGTGCAATAAGGAACCTTTGCTTTTACACAGGGCAAATGTCACTAAGTCGTTTACCCCAGCGTTTTAGGTTTGTAAAAGAAGGCAGAGAATCCATACAGGCATTTATAGCAAATTTCAACACACCTTTTGGCAATGAGTAAATCATAGATGTCCATGTTAAGTCTGTTTCACATTTTTCTAAAATTTTAGGGAGGTCACCCTGGCTCAAGAGGGGCTCAATTATGGATTTCCAGTAGTTATTGGTTTCATCCTTCAGAGATTTTTCCACTGCCGGTTTGAGGACGTGGGGACAAAAAATCACCTTTTTGGCACTTTTTGGTCAAAATTTCAAAAAATATTAGATTAGGTTTTACCAAAATAAATCGTCCCTAAGTTACTGTCTTTACATCATAATCTAGCAATTTGGGATTTTTAAATTTTTGTTAGCCTTGTTGAACTTTTTTTGGTCAAAAAAGTGATTTTTTTGTGATTTTCTCAAAGATTCAATATTTTTGGTCCAAATTGACGCAAAATTTGGATTCTCTGATCCATTTACTTTCCAAAAATGTATACTTTTATACGCATTTGATTAATAATTCAATAATTACAGCACTCACAAAATTCAAAAAATCAAGTCAAAAACTTCCTTGAGTCCCCCTTAAATACGTTATTATCTATACTAGCGGCGTACCCTCGCTCCGATCGGGTCCCCGCTAGATGATTATGCCACATTACCTACCTCTGAAACCACATAAACCCCCTACAACACCCCCCCCCCCCCAAACCAGGTTGACTTATAACCATATCCCTTCTAAAGGCATTATAAACCCCCTACAAGTTACAACGCCTCCCCCCCCAAATCAGGTTGATTTATAACCATGTCCCTCCTAAACCTACTTTTAAAACCACACAAACCCCCTACAACCGCCCCCACTGCAACTACACCAACCAGGTGGATTTATAATCATAACCCTCCTAACCATATCCCGCGGCTACTTCATCCGCTAGATGGTTATGCCACATTACCTACCTCTGAAACCACGTAAACCCCCTACAACACCACCAAACCAGGTTGATTTATAACCATATCCCTCCTAACGGCATTATATAAACCCCCTACATGTACACCCCAACCCCAATCAGGTTGATTTATTACCATATCCCTCCTAAACCATGTATCGTGGCTACGTTATTAACCCCTTCCTCTCAAACCGCATCAAGTTAACCCTCGGTACTTTTTAAAACCACATAAATCCCCTACAATCGCCCCCACACTGCAACTACACCAACCAGGTGGATTTATAATCATAACCCTCCTAACCATTTCCCGCGGCTACTTCATTAAACTCTTAACCCTATCCTAAAACATTTCCAGTGGTTTTACACCCCATGCACACACCCCAACCAGTTTGATTTATAATAACAACCCTCCCTAAACCATTTCCCGTGGCTACTTCATTAACCCTCGGTCCTCGGACCCTCGGTTACCTCACATGTAAATGTCAACGGCCGCATTGATTTTTTTTTGTCACCGGGTTCATACTGTTCTATACCGGGTCCTTATTGGCCTGGAACCGGGTTCATACCACCGACCGAACCGCCTTGATAACGTCATCAAACTGCCCTGTATAAGCTGAGCGCTCAAGCTCGCCGCTTCACTCGCATTCCGGGAATCTCTGTATTACTCACATACACCTAGCACATAAAGTCCCTGACCAGGTGCTTTGAGGTTGACTAATTCAAAATATATAATCGGTACCAAAAATCTGAGATATACTCTAAATGAGCAAATTTCTTCTCCGCAGTTTGATACCTCATTCAACAAAATCGAATGGATACTTTTAAAGTTATGGCGATTTCAATGACCGCGCATCCAACAGCTGGCTCACACGGATACATGTGTGCAGGTTAGTCTAACTGGAGAGCTCCTTTAAATGAATCTACAGTAGGGCGCTGGACAGTAGATTGGGGGAGGGGTTCCAATCGCGTACTGTGCGAGGAAAAAATGTTGACAAATGATAGTCTCTAGCCGAATATGGAATGTTGTAGGCACTTCAGTTTTCTAAGCGAGTGGGCTTTTGCAGGTGTTTGGAGACCAGATAATTACTTGGGTCAATGGCAACATGTTGATTGTGAATTTTATAAAACATAATAATCTTGCCAGACTGCGTCTAGTGGTCAAAGGTGGCCAGTTGAGTTCATCTAACATTGCAGTAACACTTTCTGTACGCTGGTATCGATGTAATGCAAATCGTGCTGCACGACGTTGTACTTTCTTGACTTTGTTGGAGAGGGTGCAGGTTCTGGGATACTCCAGGATTGGTCTAAGGATTTATAAGCTTGTTGTTTGCGTTGGTATTTCGGATGTTGATGTTCCTTCGCAAGAAATTTAGGGTGTTGTTTGCTTTTGTTGTGATGAGATCAATGTGCTTATCCCAGCGTAGATCGTTGGAGATGGTTACCCCGAGGTATTTGATGTGATCCACATGTTCTAACTGTTGGCCATGGAGGATGTAGTTAATGAGTAGGTTGCCTTTTTCTGTTGATGCTAATAATCTCGCACTTTTGAGGTTCCCATTGTGACAAGGTGTTAAGATCATTCTGGAGGAGTTGGGCATCCTTCTCCCCGTCCTTCTCGCTCTTGACGGTCATATAGATCATGGTATCATCGGCGAACAAACGTGTAGTAGAATTTAGATTTTGAGCAATGTCATTGATGTAGAAAAGGAACACACAGGGCCCAAGAACAGATCCTTGAGGCACGCCGGAGATTACTGGGGCTTTATTTGATGAAACACCGTCCAGTACAACAGATTGGGTTCGATCCCTGAGGAAACTCTGAATCCAAGTGTTGGTCTCGCTGTCAATGCCGTACCATTTGAGCTTCTCCATCAGTCTTTTATGGCCAACTTTGTGAAAGGCCTTGGAGAAGTCTACGCACACATCGGTCTGCAAACCATCTTGCATGTTGTTGACAATGTCATGGATGAGTTCCAAGAGTTGTGTTTCGCAGGATCTTTTATCCCTGAAGCCATGCTGGAGGGCATAGAAAATATTGTGGCGAGCAGCGAAGTCCAAAACATTGCTACAGATAATGTGTTCCATGATTTTTGAAGCAACACAAGTGAGACTAATTGGCCGATAATTTGAAGTGTCATACCGCTGGCCTTTCTTGAAAATTGGGGTCACATTAGCATGCTTCCATTCCTTTGGTATAACACCCTCTGCAAGCGACTTTCTGAAGATCCTTGTGAGTGGATCTGCGATGACATCGGCAAGTTCTTTAAGCACACGGGGACTTATATCATCTGGACCAGCAGCTTTTCCTGGTTTTAAGTTTTGTAATAATTTCAAAACACCTGGAGTGGTGATGTTAATGTCACTCATGCTGGGAAAGTTATGTGGAGGTGGAGTTTCATTGAATTCAGTTTCCTTAGTAAATACCGACTGAAACTGCTGGTTCAGTGCCTCCGCTTTCAGTTTTGCGTCAGATTATAATCTACCATTGACTTTGAGGGAAGTGACACTGGAGAAGTCAGATTTGTTATGCTTGATGAAAGTCCAAAAACGCTTTATACCACAGTAGGTGCTCTAATCAGTTTCTTGTGAGGATACCACACTGTTGATGTAGTCCCAGTAGGCTTTGCGAAGATCTTTTTGCATTTCTTTTATCAACCGCTGGAAACGCTTTTCATCCCGTAGGCGTCCACCTGTCTTGCTGGCTGTGAAGGCTTTGTTTCTTCTCCGGATCTTTCTTTTGAGATCAAGGCTAATCCATGGTTGGGAGTCTTTTGTTTTAGCTCTTCTATGTGGAATTAATTAATTCCTGCATCGAGTCCATGCTTAAACATACACCACAGATCTTCAGTGTTTGACGTTGACTCTGCTTTGAGGATTTTATCAGCAAGATCATGCGAATGTTGACGAAAACCCTCCCAGCTGGCTTTCCTGTATAGAGGTACCTGACGTGGACCTTTTTTTACGAGAAGGCTTTATGTCCAGTTCATTATAGGCACTGCTGTGGTCGCTAATGCCAGGGATAACATGTGTCCTGTTGATCTGGCTAGGTATGTTTGTAATGATCGAAACAAGAGTATTGGAGTCTAGTTGGTTCAGTAATGAGTTGCGTTAGTGCATTATCATCCAAGATTTCAACAAATGTACGATGAAGATTAGGGTAATTTGTGTTAGGTTTCAGAGAGAGCGTTTTCCAATCTAGTCCTGCAAAGCTGAAGTCTCCGCCCAGGAGAATAGAGCTATTTCCTTTCATGGTGATTTTATTCAGGCATGATTCTAAATAGTCAACCGTCTCTACGTCCCCTTGTTTGGGACGATAGCAAGCACCAATGAACAAGGATTTGCAACCTGTGATGTTGACTTACACCCATATGGCTTCAGAGGATGGCGATTCCAGTTTCTCTTCCCGAGAGCTTACAAAATCACTGTTAACAACAAGAATAACACCACCACCATCAGTGACAGCGTTTCTATCGCGTCTATAGATGGTAAATTCTGAGCTAAAATACTCTGCGTCATTGATACTGCTACTGAACCAAGTCTCCGTGGCGATGATGATGTCAGGCTTAGTGCTGTCGAGGACATTGTAAAAAGGACCCTTTTTATTTTTTTAACGACTGGCAATTGACATTAATGATTCTGAGTGGTCGTGGCCCAAGAATGCGTTTATGCCTGGGCTTCACTGGCGACGAAGTGGCTTTTGGAAGATGAGAGATATTTTCAGAGTTAACAGAGTCAAAACTAAGATCACTTTAGCTCGTCCAAAATACTAAAACTGTTCCTTGTCTCAATACCGTGTAGATCAAAAAGCACAATTAGGTTCATTGCAAACAAGGCATGTCCAAACAACACTAGTTACACCAAGTGCTTCATAGGATGAATCATTGATATTTTGACAATGGATATGATACCAGACCTCGCAGTCCTCACACATGACATCTTTTTCTCCCATGTAACAGGTTCTTTACATGCTCCACATAAGTAGGCAGTTGACGTGGAATTTAATTGCGCGCTTTGACTATCTGATGGGCTATGGAAGCCATTTGAAGCAAAACTACCATCGTTTGTTGTTACAGTTTGATCACAAGTAGGCCCTGGGTTGGATTCTATGTCCCTACACAGAGCAAAGGTAGATATCATTGTTGCGCGAAATTGGTACATATGTTGCCCTTTAAGTTCATCACAGTGTATTGATGACGACCTGGTCATAAGGAATTGCCTGAGATCAAAATACGAGTTCCAGACTGGACTTGTGTAGTAGAAAATGCATTTTTCTTCATATATGTATGGTAAGAATTTTTTTTAATATTTATATTATTTTGAGTAAAGTGGTTTTTTAAGCACCCTTTATGTAGTGACCTCATCAGTTCATTTGTGTACATGCACATCATGATAAACTGGTGTTTGCAAATAAAAAAAATATGATGTGGTGTATAGTTTCGATATACATACAATATTTTACAATCGTGATATATCATAATCAGTCAGCTGTAGAACGGGTTCCCGTTTCAATTGAGGGCGCTCTATTTAGTGACGCACTGCCGTCATTTTTTTACACGGCGATTCATCAAGTGACGGAAGTCCGTCGCCCGCCGGAATACGAACAAAAAACACTTTTCAACAGAGGGCGGGTTTGAGAACAGGACTGCGTTTCCAAGGGAACGGCCTCACGTCACAGTAATTTTCAAAATTCATAAAGAGCCGATTTTGCCGATTTTAAACAACGAAATAACTCTCTTATGAAAGAGATAACCGTTACAAATGCATGACTTCTGAATACTATAGGGCTTATATTTAATGTAAAAATTATCACACTTACCCTAAAGATTCTATAAAATGGTGTAATCTCGTCTATAAAATGGTGGTCTCATCGCGGCAAACCGGTCAAAAAAGACATAATACTAGCTTTTGTTGTGTGATGTAGGGGTCAAAGGTTAAATTAAATCATCGAACTGGATGTCGCAAGAAGTTCTGGTACCTTATGCCGCCCTCAACTCGATAGATAGTTACTTTTTATGCAGATAATTGGGGGTAAAAGGCGAAAATTCAATCATTGCGCAAATTGACGGGTGTGCGTTACCTTTGTTACGTACACCCGTCGTTTTAGAGCGCCCTCAATTGAAACGGGGCCCCGTTCTACAGCTGACTGATAATTGCTATATTAATATCTGATTGGTGAAATCTTTGCATATTATTTAAACTGACCATTTTCAAAAGAACAATTGGCAGGCCTTTATAAATATTGAGCATTAATATATTTGCTACAGCGGCTAATAATTGTATTGTTGTACAGAATAGTGACACTGAAATTGGTTTATTTCGTCATTTACACGGAAACTACCGATAAATCGTCCAAGACACATCTTAAACGCAGTGTTAACAGTAACACGTATTGTTTGACATTTTTGTAACATTTTGAAGCCAAACCGGGTAAATACCTATTTCATGTTAGTGAGGCTTAAGTAAGAGTCAATTTTTTTATTTTAGTTATGGATTGTATACATAATGTTAAGATCACGACATGAAAAGGAATCGTTTGATTTATGGATGTAACAAAATGCTCGATACAAGCATATTATATGTGCTTCGCTGTATTTGAATGCGATATTCAGAAAACGGCAACTTTTACACAATATCAAATCTCAAAATAAATACCGCTAATCCACCATTTGTGGTTAAAGGTATGGTATGTGATCTTTCCAGGGAACGCCCTCAACATCGAGAAAAAAAATTGAAAGCAGACTTTCTTGCAGATTTACATTTCTGATCATAAATCATACATACATTCCAAGTTACAGTGCAATACGATTCTTAATACCTTCAAAATCATGGTTTTAGAGTGAAAATAAACTGTCGGGATAACACGACAGTTTATATTTTCACTATAAATTCACTCTAAAACCATGATTTTGAGGTTATTAGGAATCGTATCGCTCTGTAACTTGTAATGTATGTATGATTTATGATCAGAAATGTAAATCTGCAAGAAAATCTACCTTCTAAAAAAAATCATGAATAGAGGGCGCTCTCTGGAAAAGATCACATAATATGCCTTTAATCCAAGGCATTTTTTTCTTCAGTTTCATGGCCAGGGAAATATATATCACCAGTTACCATGTTACCGTGGGATGCAATCATTGTTATAATTAAACACGGTTTGTGTAAGTTCAAAATACACATTCTGATTGTTGCTGTAAATGGTATGGTATCGTTTCGTCATGATTTTACCACTCAATGCATTACAATGCCTGCGATCAATAACCATTGATATCTATAATAGTCTTTAATGGCAAATTTGAAATTCTAGTTATTTTCTTTATTAAAACAATGCTGTGTTCTTAACACTGAACAGAATTAGGCAAATGAGGTATCAACATTTGCGTGAATAAACAATCTTTCTTTCCTTCATATTTTTATCTAATGTATACATATTGTACAGCGCATTGGTCTTTTGGAAATGCGCTATATAAATCCTTAGTTGTGCAGTGCAGCGCCCTGGTGGCAGCTCCACACAGCTCTGCTTTTACAAACAAGTTATGACTGCTTTAAGTTAGATTTTGCATCTAAATTATATAAAGGATGATAGAGTAACATCCATGGATCATGATGAGCACAATTGTGTTTGCTGTCTTCATCGGGATATTATACATTTTGCAGATTTATTTTCAAATTTTGACATCTCAGATTTCTTCAAGTGAAATTGAACTGTGCACACCCATTCAAGTACACAGTGTACATCACTGCCTACATGCTGAGTCAAGGACAACATACTACCAGCATGATGCTCAAATTTCTCTCATCCTTGGACTACACAGCACTACTGGTACACACTGCACTGCTATGACTGTGACTGAATATAATACACCTAAGTATAATAGATTATTTCTCATTAGCAAGAATATATGTGATGGGAACCAAACTTTTTGTGATTTGTCACAGGATGCTTAACCATCCAATCATATGGACTGAACAGCAAATCTTGCACTCAGCATCAGTTACCTGCTAGTAATATTGGTAAAAGGCGCACCAGAAGAGGCTGTCGGGCTGGTAGAAACAAGAGCCCCAATCCTAAAATTAAAACTCCCAAACTAAAGCTGAAAGACAATATCAATTTTAGTGTGTTAAACTGCCGCTCAGTGAGAAACAAAACCACAGAATTTGTTGACTTATTGATTGAATACAAGCTTGATCTTGTAGCTCTAACTGAATCTTGGATCAAACCTGATGATACAACTGTTATAGGAAATATTACTCCTCCTGGTTTTTCCTTTTTGCATGCACCTAGACCTGGTTCTAAACGCGGCGGAGGCGTAGCCCTTGTTTATAAATCTGGGCTAAATGTAAATATCTGTAACACTGGATTAAATGCTGCATCATTTGAATCGCTCGCAGTGAACATTGTCAGTGGATCCACATCACTTTGCCTTGAGATTATTTATCGGCCGCAAACAAAATCAACAGGATGTCCTTTCAGTGTATTTCTGGATGAGTTCTCGAGTTTACTCAATCATCATCTACTGACTTCTGCTCCTCTACTAATAACAGGTGATTTCAATGTTCATGTTGACATTCCCACAGACTATGAAACAATAGCTTTCAATAAAGTACTATCTGCTAGTGGAATCCAACAGCATGTGACTGTCCCAACTCACATTGATGGTCACATTCTGGATTTATTTCTCTCTCGGCCTAGTGATCCGCAAATATTCTCCAATACAATACAATACAATACAAATGAGCATTTATAAAGCGCCTTTTCATCAAGATCAAAGCGCGTGAGAAAAGCAAACCCAATGGAACATAAGGATAATGAACAAACAAACATCATATAAAGTACAATATGATACAAGTTACACGATATTTGGATACAAATATGTTTTGACAGATTTCTTGAACATGTGTAAAGAGTCCTGATTTCTTATGAGAGCGGGAAGGTGATTCCATATTGCTGGAGCGACATAGGTGAAAGTCCGATTACTGGCTGATGTAAGAGTTTTGATGGTGAAATGCTGAGTTAGTTGTGTAGTATCCGAAGCCGATCGCAGGTTGCCACGTCGTGGTTTGTTCAGAGAAAGGCAAGATGATAGGTAGCCCGGTGCTACGCCTGAGAGGCACTTAAACACAGTAACTAAGATTTTAAAAGTCACACGTTCTCTGACCGGCAACCAATGCAGCTCCTGGAGACAAGGCGTTGCATGATCAAATTTCTTAGCCATACAAATGAGCTTAGCCGCCCAGTTTTGGGTTCTTTGTAGACGTTGAATGTCACAGGCGTTTGAACCGAGGAGCAACCCATTTCCGTAATCTAAACGTGATAAGATCAACGCACGCACAATTAGGTGACAAGTATCGTTGTCCATAAATTTACGGATCCGGGTTATGTTTCTGAGTTGGTAAGTCAGGCTAGAACATAAGGTTTTAATGTGAGAATGCATGGACATAGAGCTGTCAAACACAACACCGAGGTTGCGGACGCTGTCAGATGGCTTGATAACTTTGTCGCCGACCTGAAGAGAAACAGAAGGTACCTTGCTTTTGAGATGGTCTGGCACAGCGATAAAGAACTCTGTTTTCTGTTCATTGAGCTTCAACATGTTGAGAGTCATCCATGATTTGATGTTATTGACGGACTTTCTGATCACCATATAATTACATGTAAACTGAATCTGAAAAAGCCACCTGCTGCCACTAAGTCAATTACCACGAGGAATTTAAGCGCCATCGATGTTGAAACATTCTGCAGTGATATTACAAAATCTGACCTACTTGATTCAGTATCAAATCACCATGTAAACCATCAGGCACGCGAATATACAGATAAACTAAGCAGCATTCTTGATTCACATGCCCCATCAAAAACGCGTATCATAAAGCTTCGGGCTGACACGTCATGGTATAATGTGGACATTCGTGATAGTAAGCGAAAACGTCGTCAGTTGGAGAAGAAATGGCGGAAGTCCCAGCTAGAAATCGACAGACAACTTTACTGTCAACAGAAGCAGAAAGTAATCGCACTCATAAAACAAGCAAAGCGTAATCATTATAGCGATCTTTTCACTGCACACGCTAAGAACCAGAAACAACTTTTTCGACTTGCTGATAAGCTATTGCATCGCAACCAAGTATCTCCTCTACCAGAATCTACATCCGATAAAAGTCTGGCAAATCGTTTCTCAACTTTCTTCACTGAGAAAATTAGAAAGATACGCGATGGTTTCAGTCTTGTTGATGATTGGTCTTGTAAAGAGGAGGAGACGTGGACACCGCTACGGCAGCTAACTACATTAGCCGTGGCAACTGAAGATGAGATCAGCAAGATCCTGTCTGATTCACCTACAAAATCATGTGAACTGGATCCCATCCCCACATCTTTGCTTAAGAAATGTGCAGATGTAATAGTACCTGTGATAACAAAAATTGTTAACAAATCGCTTCACTCGGGTGTTTTCCCAGATATTCTGAAGAATGCACATATTCGCCCACTCCTGAAAAAACAGAACCTGGATCCAAATATATTAAAGAATTATCGTCCAGTATCCAACCTGTCTTTCTTGGGGAAAACTCTTGAACGAGTTGTTTTAGCGCGATTACTGCCTTTTATTCAACGATACAACCTACATGAAATCAACCAGTCTGCATACCGTGCATTCCACAGCACAGAGACAGCACTACTCAAAGTACAGAGTGATATATTACAAGAAATGGACAATGGTAAGATAACCCTACTTGTGCTGCTTGATCTATCTGCTGCATTTGACACTATTGACCATGAAAAGCTGCTGACCTGTTTGCAAAACACTATTGGTGTTGATGGTGTGGCACTTGACTGGTTTAAGTCCTATTTTACTGGTAGGTCTCAAGCCGTGTGCATTAATAATGCCATCTCTGATGCTGCTCCCCTTGAATATGGTTTACCACAAGGATCATGCATTGGACCAGCTCTGTTTCCCATATATACTAAGCCTCTTGGAAACATTATACGCAATCATAAGCTACCATATCACCTTTATGCAGATGATACACAAATATACAAGTCTGTCAAACCCATACAAGCCGATGTCGATGAAGCAATTCAGAAAATGGAGAGCTGTATTGATGAAATACGCGCTTGGATGAATGCCAACTTTCTTAAACTAAATGATTCCAAAACTGAATTCATTATCATCGCTTCGAATTACCAAAAGGCAAAAGTCAACATTCCTACCATAAGAGTTGGCTCGGAAAACATTGTACCTTCTCTAGATGTCCGCAACCTTGGAGTGATGTTTGACAGCGGTTTAACAATGGAGAAACAAGTGTCTACTGTGTCACGGGGTGTATGTGCGTCAATAAGAAACATTGGACGTGTCCGGAAACATCTTACATGTGATGCAGCGAAAACCATTGTAAATGCTCTCATAATGTCTAGGATTGACTCCTGCAACTCTCTCTTATTTGGTATTTCTGATTTCTTATTATCTCGTCTTCAACGGTTACAAAATATGGCAGCTAGACTGATCACACTTACTCGGAAATTTGACCACATCTCCCCTGTCTTAGCTGATTTACATTGGCTACCTGTGGAGCAACGCATTGTCTTCAAATACTCTTTACTCATCTACAAAATACAACTTGGTAAAGCACCCGTTTATCTTGCTGACTCTGTTCAAACATACACTCCTGGGCGTGCTCTTCGTTCGTCAGAGCAAGGTCTTTTAACATTAAATCGTACAAAAACGCAGTGGGGCAACAGAGCCTTTGGGATTGCAGCGGCAAGAATATGGAACAATTTACCTGCTGTCATCAGATTAAACAGCAATATAAACAGTTTCAAAAAGAACTTAAAAACCCACTTATTTAAAGTGGCTTTTACTAAATAATCTTTTTGTAGTCATCTGATATGTTTTGTGCTCTATTGACTGTATAACTTGTTTGTAAATGCATAAGCGCCATGAGCGCCATTTATGGCGGATACCGGCGCTTTATAAGTTTTCATTATTATTCATTATTATTTTATAATAATAATAATAATAATGTTAAAATATTGTGCATACGCATAACAGTATTACTAACAACTCAGTTACTTTTTGTAAGGTATTTATATTTGGTGTCCTTTATGCGCAAAACAGTTTAAGGTGCTCTTTTACTGATATAGTATTAGACCAGCAGCTACATATATAAGTAGCTGTTTGATCAATGGAACGAGGTACCAACATCTGACCCCAGGAACATTTATGGTGTAACCTATTTTATGCAGATATGGATGTCTGCCGGGATCCCTCTGTTGCATGTGACCCCTAGGGACCCAAAAAGGGGCTGAAAATGCGTTTGATCAATATTGGAGGTACCATCTCAAACCTTTTAAAAATTAACAGGTACAATACACAAATTATGAAATGGCCCCCGCCAGACAGATAATCTGCTGCAAAGGGCCGGCAGACGCCCAAATAGGGCCCCTAAAATGTGGACTAGATCAATTTTTATTGGAGGTACCACCTCAAACCACTTTCAAATGAACAAGTATATCACATAGAATATAAGAATGGCCCTGCCAGAAAAATTATCAGCTGCGATTAGCCACGACAGTTGACTTTTCGTATAGCAAAAATGCCGCCCCGGGAGCGATCTTTATTACCGTAAACAACATTTGATACCTGACGGAGTAAAGTGCATAGCACATGTACATTGTACAGCAATACATTTATACAGTGAGTGAGTACGGTTAATAAATTCGCGCCCCGGGAATGCCGCTCAATATGAAAAAGACTGCCGCCGTAGTATTGCATGTTAACAACACAAACACGATAAATGAACATGAACTTACTGAACGTACTGAAGTGCCACACACTTCATCTTGTTTGCAAGTGCAACCATAGATTAGTTGTAGTGTGGCAAGGGTGAGGGGGGCTATTCGCCATTAGTAACCCAAATGTGACATGATTTTTGACTTTGACTTGAAGGTGTTAATTGTGGGTGCGCTAACAGCTGATTCAGGCAGGTTGTTCCAGTCTTGGATGACTCTTTGGCTGAAAGTGTATTTTCTGGCGTCTACCCTCATGTGTTGTTTTTGGAGCTTGTAGGAATGACTCTGGTTGTTGTGTTATCAGCTAGCTGGAAAAGATCTGATGAGTTGATGTTATCGATGCCTTTGAAGATGCGGTATACTTGGATCAAGTCAGCTCTCCTTGCTCTGTCCTCTAGGGTCATGAGGTTTAGTTTCTTCAGTCTTTCATCATTATGGCATATGTTTCAGTTCTGGAATTATTTTTGATGTCCTTCGTTGAACTCCCTTCCCTCTAGCAGTTTTATGTCCTTGGATAGATGTGGTCTCCATACTTGTATACAGTAGTCTACATGGGGTCTGATGAGAGATTTGTAGAGTAGCATAACAATATCCCGGCTTTCGTATTTCAATGTTCGCTTGATCATCCCTAGGGTTTGGTTTGCCTTTTTTGTTGCTTCTGCACACTGTTTGGAAACTTTCAGGTCATCTTGTATCCATACTCCAAGATGTTTTCCCTCTTTGGTACTAATACCGATCCTTGCACAACTGAACTTTGGACTAGACTTTCTTCTGATTTAGCTCCATGTACTACAACTCTTTGGGTTCTGTTTGCCAGCCATGCTTGGATCCATTTGACTACTTTTCCGTCTATTCCATGTGCCCGGAGTTTTTCAACGAGTCTTCGGTGAGGGACCTTGTCAAAAGTACATGACATCTACCGGTGTGTCCTCAGCCGCATACTTGGTCAGCATATCCATGTGGAGCAGCAGATTTGTTGTGCATGATTTTTCTTTCAGGAACCCATGCTGTGTCTCTCTGATGAGTTGATATGTCTCCAGATGGACAGTGATATGGTCACGAATGATTTTTTCAAGTGTTTTGCAGATAACAGATGTCATGCTGATCGGTCGATAATTCTCGGCTTGTGACCTTGTTTCTTTTTTGAAGATTGGTGTGACATTTGCTGTTTTCCAAATGTTTGGTACTTGGCCTTCTTCAAGTGACTTGTTGAAGATCAGTGCTAGTGGTTCAGCAAGTTCTTTAGCTAGTTCGTTCAGTAACTTGGGTGACATATCGTCTGTACCTGCAGCTTTTGAAGGGTTGAGCTCTTGGAGATGTTTTTCGACCTCTTCTGTAGTGACAATGGTGTTGGTCAGTTTCAGGTCATCGTTATAGTTAAACATTGTCTTGGCTGGTGGTGATTCTCATATCTCTTCAGTAAACACTGAGGTGAAGAATTTGTTTAGTTCCTCTGCTGTGTCTTTCCCTGGAGGGATGATTTCGCCAGCCTCGTTTTTCAGTGGTCCTACGGTGTCTTTTACTT
Source organism: Ophiura sarsii (assembly GCA_035610835.1). Classification (NCBI taxonomy): domain Eukaryota; kingdom Metazoa; phylum Echinodermata; class Ophiuroidea; order Amphilepidida; family Ophiuridae; genus Ophiura; species Ophiura sarsii. The sequence continues at coordinate 63,096,644 of CM069447.1, read as the reverse complement.
TACTCTTCGATCTTATATAGGCATAGAACCCCTTCGTGTTTTGCTTGATGTCATCTGCTAACTTTTTCTCAAAGTTAAATTTAGCGGCCCGGATCTTCTTTTTGGCAGCTTTCTCGCATGATCTATAACGCTGGAGATATCCTCTTCCCGACCGGATGTTTTGTACATTTTCCATGCTTTCTTCTTTTTGCGTATTGATTTCATGGTTGCTCTAGTCATCCACTTCTGTTTGGACTGGGTTGTTTTCTCTTTCATTGGTACATATCAACTAGGGAGTTAAATTTGTCATGCAGTAGATCCCACGCTTGGTGTGTGTCACAGGTCGAAAGATTTTCTGTCCAGTTTGTGTGTTTCAGACTCTCTTTCATAGCAGGGTAGTCACCTCTGTTGTAATTTCTTGAGTAGGTTGATGGTTCTATTTCTACACTGCATATTAGTTTGTAGCTTAGGCCAAAAAAAATAAATTGTTATATTGGCGTAACGGGCTGAACAAAAATAGGGTAGGTAGGTAGGGATTATTATTATTATTTTTTTTTTTTTTTTTTTTTTTAGCAGCTGTTTTTGAACAATGTTAACCGAGTTTAAACATTCCCTATTGTTTGTTAGAAGCACCGTCGTATTTCGTTCGAGAAAAAACATTTATTTTTTTCATTTTTTTATTTTTTAGGGTCGGTCGGTTGGTTTTTGTTTTTTTTTTCACTGAAAAAAAAAAAAAAAGTGTAGGGTCGGGCGTATTTTTAGGGTCGGGCGGGTTACGCCAATATAACCATTTTTTTTTTGGCCTTATGATATGGTGATCATTTGTGCCTAGTTTATCCAGCTCAATCATGTTTGGGTCTGATGTCATCACAAGGTCTAGGATAGATTTTTGTCGCGTTGGTTTTTTGACGTGCTGCGTCCATAGATTATCCATGACTACGTTCAAGGAATTTTTCTCCTTGTGCCGTTGAGGATTGGAGTAGTTCCCAGTTTATTTCTCTGAAGTTGAAATCGCCCATCACCAAAGTAGCCGTTTCTTCACCTGCTTTTTCTAAGTCGCGGTACATTTTGCATATGTCTTCGTCTGTCGTTGCTTTACTTTTGTATACTACTCCTATCAGGATTTTGTCGCATGTTGGTTGTTGTCACGTTTGGCTTTGTCACGTTTGGCATTGTTCGTCTCATATTAGCTTTGATCGTAATTGGCATTGTTTCTCGTACTCGTAGGTTGTGTTTTGCTAGTTTCTATGTTACATAATTCACACCATACAGATTCTCGGAATTCAAAGTCTTCTCTTTGAACTACGTCGAGGCTTGCTTCGATAAAGAGTGTAGCTCCTCCACATCTAACTGTTGTTTTCTCTCTGTCTCTTCTGAATATTTTATATCCATGTAATTGGATTACTACATCTTTGATGTCATCATCTAGCCACGTTTCCACGATGACTATGATGTCCGGATTTTCATTTGTAATCCTGCATTCAAATTCATCCCACTGTTTGATTATGCTCCTTGCATTTATAAACATACAATTTAGACTTGTCTGCCTTGGGTGTTTGAATACATGTACGTCATTTCTCTTCGTTGATTTTTCTTTATCAAAGTTTTCTTTTCCGTCACTTGTTGTGCGATTTATTTTTCTCTTGGAAGTCGTGTGCTTGGTGGTGCTTGGTGTAGTGCTTGTGTGCGTTACTGGTTCTTTGACGAGGAGGTGTGTTTTTACGAACATGAAATTCGTCGTAGACGCAGAGCCACAATGCGTAGTATCCGCCGTGGGGGTGTGTACGTGCATACTTCCGGGTCACAGGAAACTTAGCGGTAAGATTTAACGGGTGACTGTTTCTACTGGACAAGTTAGCGTTTAATTACCGTTAACAAACCTGGTTTGTGCAGATTTTTGCCGTTAGAAAACTTAACGGTAATTAGCATTATTTGGCTGTTTCTCCTGGGCAACTTGCAACTTAACGGTAATTACCGTTAAGTTGCCCAGTAGAAACACGCTCTACGTGTATTATTGCTACTTTTCTGATGCATTGTAGTAAAATCGTGGCGGACTACTGAACTTTGTTTACCAAAACTATAAGAAGCTTAAAATCCCACTTTCAAAAATCCCGCGGCAACTTAACGGTAAGTAGCGTTTAGTTGCCCGGTAGAAACACGCTCTCAGAATGTGTTTCTATTGGGCAACTTAACGGATACCCTCGCTACGCTCGGGTCCCGCTAGATGAGTAAATGAGAGGTTGATGGTATAAGAATTACGAAGCACACATGATGTAGGTTGTGTATAACAAGGCAACGTTTATTACTTCTTTGTATACACTTGAGGTAGTGTATCTTACATCTCCCTTTCTTTATGGAAAGATGTGAACTGGATATTAAATTCCATATGAGAGATTAATAGTGAACAGCTTGCATTTGTATTGTCCATAGCAAAGCTTAAGGTTCACAAGATGATATTAGAGTCTATGAAATTCTCTCATTTCAATTAGATGCAATTGAATAAACTATTCAGAATCAGAACAGATCTGAAATATCAAAATCAGTTGGGTATAAGAGTTCTGCATTGACTTTGACTGATTATCATCAACATGATGAATGATCACATTAATTTTGATCTGAGACTTGCAATGTGTATTATGCCTTTTCACAACAAAATTTTAGGTTGCTAAATATAACTAAAGTAAACAAATAAAGTTTCCAAAAGAAATGCTCAGATTTGAGTATCCAAACTAACAAAGGGGTTTTAGATATCCAAGCGCTGTGGTGGTTTACTGCATCTTCCGCTTCTGGTAGTGTACACAGGCGGTGGTGTCTCCTTGCGGCTGGATGTTGGTCAAGACTTGGTGACTCTGGTGGTCTAGTTCTGGACTCGGCTTGTCTAGTTCTGGACTCGGCTTGTCTAGTTCTGGACTCGGCTTGTCTGGTTCTGGACTCTGGTTGTGGTTTCTCAGGTCTGGGTCTCTCAGCGGCTGGTGAGGGCATTGGCTTGTGTGGGTGGTCTTTAGGTGTTGTAGACCGTGGGGGTCAGAGGACTTGGCAGGTCTCTCAGCTGTAGCTGTATATTGGTTTCTGGGATTGGGGACAGCCACATAGTCTTGATTTGCTTTAAAGGTTGAGAGTCTCAAGTCTTTTCTGTTTCTGCGGTATTTTCTGCCGTTGTATTCAACTACATACGACCGTGGACTGTGAAGTTGAATAACTTTGGCAGGAAGCCATTTATTGGTACCAGGAAGAGGGGTCATTCTTACAGGATCTCCGGGTCGAAGTGGTGGAAGATCTTGATCACCTACTTTATTGTTGTAATAACGCTCTTGGGTTGATTTGTCCTTAGAGAGACGTTTCTTGACTTCTTCTGGGTTGATTGGTTTTGGTATGAGAAGATGTCTTGCTGCAGGGAGTTTATTTCTTGGTCTGCGTCCCATTAGGAGTTGTGCGGGTGAGAGATCACAACTAGTCAGTGGTGTGGTGCGATAATCTAACAACGCTAAGTACTTGTCGTTGCACTTTTTCCACATATTTTTGACTGTTTGTACTGCTCTCTCTGCTTCACCGTTGGATTGTGGGTAATGGGGTGATGATGTTTTGTGTTGTATTTGGTATTCCTTACAGAAGTTTTGAAATTCGCTCGATGAGAATTGAGGACCATTGTCTGTCCTCAGAATCTCCGGGATTCCATGGCGACTAATTTGTGATTTAAGAACTTCTATGGTTGATACACTTGACTGATCGACGAGTTTATTGTACAGTCAGCACTTGGAATAATAATCAACTGTCAGTAGATAGGTATTTCCTTTCCAAGCTAACAGATCAGATGCTATCTCAGACCATGGTAAGTCTGGGATCTTGCTTGGTGTCATGGTTTCCTTCCTCTGCTTGTTTTGGTATGTGTTGCAGATGGAATAATCTTCAACCATGTTCTGAACTTGTTGACTCATTCCTGGCCAGAAGAGTGTTTCGCGTGCGCGCTGCTTACATTTATTGATACCTAGATGTGATTCGTGTATCTGTTTCAGCATATCGGATCTGATACTTGGTGGTACGACAATTCGCATTCCTTTGTACACAATCCCATCAGACACCGCGAGTTCATCTCTGTATGGCCAATATTCTCTTACTGAGTGTGGAGTGTCATTTCTTGTGTCCGGCCAGCCTTTGATGATCATTGAGTGTAATTCATTTAGCTCATTTGCTGTACGCGTTTGAAAGTCTTGATATCTACTCGGAGTTACTGCGACAAACTCAGCCATGTTTACCATGATTGGTTCTTCATCGGGCTCCGTTTCTGGTAGATTTGCTCTGCTCAATGCGTCTCCTATGGGAATATCAGTTGTGCATAATTTGTTTCTGTGTGTGTCATTGCGCGCGAAGTGTATGCGACTGGACGACCTTCTTGTAAAAGTACGCCTCCTACAGCATAGCTACTTGCGTCACATTGGATAGTTACTTCCTTCTTCACGTCATAGTAGGCTAATACTGGCGACTTTGTGCAGAGATTCTTTAGCTTTGTAAAACTTTTCTCTTGCGGTTTGTCCCAGTGAAATTGGCAATCTTTCTTTATGACGTCGCGTACTGGACCATCTATCTCACTTAAATTTGGGATAAATTTCGCGAGGTACGTAATGATTCCGAGAAATCTTCTTACTTCTTCCTTGGACTCTGGTTTTGGTAGCTCTCTGATCGCTCTTACTTTGTCAGGATCAGGTTTCAGTCCTTCAGCAGTAAGAATATGTCCTACGTACTTCACCGACTTCTGCTTTATATGACATTTGTCAAAGTTAAGTCTGAGGTTCCACTCTGTCGCGCGATTAACGACTTGACGCATGATCTTATCGTGCTCTTCTGCACTCCTATCGGTGATAATTACCTGTATATCATCCATAATAGCTCGCGCTCCTTCAATATCATGAAGCATTTTATCCATAACACGTTGGTATAACTCTGGCGCGCTCTTTATACCAAATGGCAATCTAAGCTATCTGAAGCGACCGATACATGTGTTGAAGGTAGTGAGAAGACTTGATTCATAATCAAGTTTAAGTTGCAGGAAACCAGATTTTGCATCTGTCACTGAAAATGTGTTTGCTCCGGGCATACTTGCGACAATTTCTTCTACCGTTGGAATTGGGTAGTGCTCACGACGTATTGCTCGATTTAAGTCTTTAGGATCCAGACAGATTCTTATTTTGTCACCTTTCACTACCGTGCACATCGAACTAACCCAATCTGTAGGTTCAGTCACCTTTTTGATGTGACCGTCAGCTTCCATTTCTTTAAGCTTATCAATGACTCTGTGTGTAAGCGCTTGTGGAAGTTTTCTAGGACCGTGCACGACTGGTGTCACTGTTGGATCAATTTTGAGTGAGAACGTTCCTGGTAGTGTGCCTGTGAGATTTTTCAATTCAGGATACTGGTCAATGTTGTTGACTCTGGCAATTAAGTTTAGTGCTTTACTGGCTCTTCCTGACAAAAGAACCGGTTTCTTTTCAGCTTTTACTACATAGAAGTCTATGTCTATGTGTTGATCTTTGTATTTTGTTGTCAATTTTACTGTTCCTACTAGTTGTAAGGCATGGTTTGAATAACTTTCAAACTGATGTTGTGTTTTTCTAAGTTTCTTTTTGCATTTTAGGGACTCATAGACGTTCAACGGCATTATTGATTCTTTTGTTCCTGTGTCTATTTGAACTGTGACGGGTTGGTTTTCTATCTCAATTTGTTCATACCATTCATCTTCAGAGTTGCCCATAGCATTTATCAAATCATTTTGATGGACTGAGTGTGCATATTCATCATCATCAGTTTCAGGTTGACTATCATAATCTGAATTGTTGTAGTCGCTTTCATAATCATCGACGTAATTAGACTGCGATTGAGATGATTTTTGTCTCTTTCTACAAACTGAGGCAAAGTGATTTGGTTTGTGACAATAGCCACATTCTTCACCTATGGCTGGGCATTTTTCATGCGTTTTGTGTTAATTGTATCCGCATTTGTAACATTTTGCACCATTGTTACGCTCAGTACGCTGCGAGTTTTGTCTATAGTTTCTGTTATAGCCAGCTCTATTTTGTTTAGGATTTGTTTTGTTTTGATATTTCCTTCCTTTTGAGGATTTGGATAGAGCATGTATTTTAGCATCTTCGCCTTTTATAGCCTTCATGCTATCTTGTGCAGTTTCATGATTTTGCCCTATTTCTACCGCCATGTCTAATGTTAATGTGTCGCCTTTGTCTAGACATTTTTCGCGTACGGCCTCATGAAACGATCGCAATACAATTGAGTCGCGTAACATTCTGTCGTTATCAGCGTAGCCACAATCTTTGACTAGTATCCTTAGATCTACGACGAAATTATCAAACTTTTCGTTTTCAGCCTGCTTACGGTTATTGAAATTTACCGTTGCTCTGATTTCGTTCTTCTTTGGTGCTACGTAATTTGTAAACTTTGCGTATACTCCCGCGAGTGTGTCTTTTTCGGCTGCTTGATCTTCTACGGCTGGGGCCCAAGTGAAAGTTTCATAGATTGCTCTACCCTTGTCACCGATGTATGTCATGAGGTAGTTAACCTTTGCTTTTTCATTTTTATCTGACAATGGGCCGTCGAAAGTAAATTGGCTATGCTGTTTAAAACGCTTCCATTCTTTCGGCAAATCACCGCCATTCCAGTTCATAGTGGGCTTATTTGACGATGCCATGTTGAACTGTGCTGGTAATAACTAATATTATTCTAGAGTCGGCGTAACCGAGACAGCTATTTGTAGAGTATGGCTCTTGCTTTGTGTACGTATGTAATATGTATGTCAGTGCGTGTCCGCGCCTCAGCAAGCATGCGGGCGTTTGAGGTGTAATCTGCTGTGTTAATGACGCGTAATGTAATGTCGCATTTCATGTACGCGCCTCGATATTCCGATCGAGGTGTATCTTTGCTACTCTGCCTCAATTCAAGGTATGAATATTAATAAAAATCAATCCGAGTTGATTTCGCGTGAAATAGGTCAGAGTCTTCTCTAATGCTATACAAAGTTGATTTTAAATCAATTCTGAATAGGTTCAGAGGTCCTTTAGTTAATGATTAGGCTTACTAATAGCCAGCAGACACTGTTTCCATTCACCAGCTTGCGTACGGTCGTCTGGTGGTCGTCACTTATTGACATGACAAAGGTTCACAATTTTGCACCTCGGGCGATTTTTCTGCATTGATTCAACTTTTCAGAATCAAAGTACAGGCTTAAAATTAATGTTTATACGTCAAACCTTCCTTGTGGAGGTAGCTGGGTTCTTTACTTGACATCATTCACCCTGATGACTTGATGAGAGTCTGGTTTTTGATGTCAATATCGTGTTTTCATGACACCATATAAGAATTACGAAGCACACATGATGTAGGTTGTGTATAACAAGGCAACGTTTATTACTTCTTTGTATACACTTGAGGTAGTGTATCTTACAGATGGTAGTAGAATCGACTCGCGGAGTTTGTAAAACTTGAGTTTAGTGGCGTAACTAGGGTTTTAAATTAGGGGTCGGTGGTGTGAGGGTGGACATACTTGTGATCAGGGGGCATAACTGACTTTTTCTTGTATACACATATAGTTTGACAATTCATTGCCCCCCTCTAGTTACGTCACTGCTTGAGTTCATGACTGTAACTTGAGTTCATGAGTTGTCAATTGCTGTAGTAAAAAGAACTTGAGTTCCGGTGGAATACGATTATGCGACGGTATGCAAAACGCGCCAAAATGAGCACAAATCTGCAGGTTATGTATATTTTGAAGCTATCCCGTTGCTGATTTCAACGTAAACCCCATAGGATGTCCGAAATTGTAATGTATTCTTCACTTGCTTACGCAGTGCGTTGCCGACGACAGACTAGACAACTGGCCAAAATGAGTCAAAATGTTCGTGTGTAATGACACACGTGGGCTGTGTGCGTATAGTGCCGCAGCAGCGCGCCCTTGCGCAAATATGCACGCGACGCGTTACCACAGTATTATGCGACAGTATAACACACAATATCGTACAATTCTGGGGACATTTTTGGGCCAAATTTAAGGTTATTTTGTTGTTTTTGGAGCCAATTGTTAACCAATTTCACTAGAATATGTTTGTGTCGATTAGTGCGAATTTGTTCGACATGAATCAACATTGATTGTAAAACAACATTTCGGCTTGGCCATCCTCATGTTAGTTAAAATGCTGATTTGTCCCGGATTTTTTCATGCGCGCAAAGCATTTGTTCACATGTTTCAACACTGTAACATTTTAGTAAAAACACTGAAAATATGTACGCGCTCCGCACGCATTTGTTCTACATATTTAGACATTGTAAAACAAAATTTGGGCTTGGCCATATTTTTGCTACCTCATCCACTGTTTACCAAATAACTATACTCTATTTGGCTTCCTCTGGACAGTGACGTAACTTAACAGGCGCAGCTTTAACGCAAGGTCAACTCTTTAAACAGTTCTTGCCTTAAATAACTTAACAAGTCCGAAATTAATTATTATGAATATGTTTGTGCAATAGTGTTATGTCATAGCATCTCAATATTTTGCACGCAATGTCATTTATATCATCAGAGATTCAAGAAAATGTCTATTTATCAAATGTTGTTTTATTTATAAAATGTCAACAGGTTAATTGCGAAGACGCATGGAAAGTGAAACATGTCAATGAAAACAGATTTACATGGCAAAGAAGTAATCCACCATGCAAATCTACATTAGACTATTTGTTTATTCCCACTTTAGTAAGAAACGATGTTCAGAACTGTGATATAAAACCTGCGCCTCGTACAGATCATTTAGCTGTAATACTTAAACTTAAAGTAAAAAACCCTGATAAAGGTAAAGGTACATGGAAGTTTAACAACAGTCTTTTGGAGGATGAACAGTATACAGAGGAACTTATACTTTTAATCAAAAATTTAAAAACAGAATATGGAGATTTACTTAATCATTGTATGTTGTGGGATTTATATAAAAATAAGATTAGAAGTTTTAGTATTATGTTTTGTATAAATAAAAATAAAGATAAACCAAAAATTGCAAGCTTGGAAGAAAGTCTGCAACAGTCAGCTGATCAGCTGGAGAAAAACAATTCAGTTGAAACCCAACAGATGTACATTAAAGCTAAACAGAATTTAGAAATTGCTTGGGAAAGCTATACAGATGGTGTGAAAATCAGATCAAGAGAACAATGGTTACAAGAAGGTGAAAAGAGTACCAAATATTTCTTAAATCTTGAACGGAAAAATATTGTAAATAAATCAATAACCTCTCTTCAAAAAGACGATGGTATGGTCATAACAGATCCAGATCAGTTACTGGAACAACAAGTACTTTATTATAAGAAATTGTATTGTATAGATGAAAAAGTAAACGATGTTGATTTTGAAGACTTTGTTAAAAACGTAAATTGTAATACTTTGGATGAAAACGATCAAATGGTATGCGAAGGTGCACTTACTTTAGAGGAATGTAAAAAAGCACTTGACGATATGCAAACTAACAAAAGTCCGGGTTATGATGGATTGACCACAGAATTTTATAAACACTTTTGGAATGAAGTAGGTGTTTTAGTTATGAACTCATTAAATGAAGGTTATAAAAATGGCCAACTAGGTCGAAGTCAAAGGAAAGGTATAATAACATTAATACACAAAGGCAAAAACCAACCACGTGATTTACTGTCAAACTGGAGACCAATTACATTAACGAATGTCGATTATAAAATAGCTACGAAGGCTTTGGCAAATAGAATGCAAACTATCATATCCAAGATTGTTGATCCTGACCAGACAGGATATATTAAAGGGCGTTTTATAGGTGAAAATGCTAGACTAATTGAAGACATTTTAAGGTATACACAAACAGCAAACATGCCTGGAGTTATTATGTTTTTAGATTTTAGTAAAGCATTTGATAGTATTGATAAGCAGTATATGATGGCAACTCTGAAATTATTAAATTTCGGTCCTAGCTTCATCAAATGGGTAGAAACTCTGTATAATGATATAAGTAGCTGTATAACCCATAATGGACATGTTTCTGAATTTTCCCCTATAAACAAAGGGGTAAGGCAAGGATGTCCTTTATCTGCATTATTATTTGTATTATGTATAGAGGTATTAGCATGCAAAGTAAGGCAAGACGAAAATATTGAAGGTATTAAACTGCCTTTCATAAATTACCAAAAAAAGGATGCAAAGATATCACTGTATGCTGATGATATAGCCTAACAATGTTCTTAAGAAATGAAGATCAAATTAACAAGGTCATAGCAGTCTTGGACAAGTTCAAGTCTATATCAGGTCTCTCTCTCAATAAAAATAAAACAGAGGCAATATGGATTGGATCAAATAGCTTAAGAAGAGATACGTTTGGTAAATTAAAATGGAATGTATATCCAAATAATAATGTTAAAACCTTAGGTATTACTTTCAGTAGTACTACAAGTGCTAGCAATATAAATGAAAATTGGGAAAACAAAGTGAATTCTATCAAATTAATTATAGAAGCATGGAAATATAGACAATTGTCAATGGTTGGCAAAATATTAATAGTTAAATGCTTAATGGCATCTCAATTAACATATGTAAGTTCAGTCATTGTCTTACCGGAACATGTCATTACACAATTAAACAGTATATTTCACAAATTTGTATGGAGGAAAGGAGAAAGAGTCAAACGTAAAACACTGATGTTAAATTATGACCAAGGTGGATTAAGAATGGTAGATTTGAAGTCATTCTTATACTCACTACAAATGTCATGGGTAAAATAAATGCTAAACAATGACATATCCGCTTGGAAAAATATTGCTTTCTTCCACATTAGAAAATTTGATATAGGTATGGATATATTCAATTGTAATTGTTCTCGAACAACTTTAAGTAAGCAATGTATCGATATTTTAAACAAATTGCCGTCGTTTTATAAAATGTTGATACAAATATGGTTCAAATGCAATACGGTCAAACAAATAAAGCGTATAGAAAATCATAACAACCAAGTAATTTGGAACAATGAGCACATTAGATACAATGGAAAGACGATTCACTTTAAGCTCTGGATAAAATCAGGAATCATTAAGATTAATCAATTATTTGGTAAAGACGGGAAAATGTTAGATGTAGTAAAGTTAAGAAATAAAATGCCACACAATGGTAGGCTATTAATGGAATATTTAGCTCTTATCAATGCAATTCCTAAAGATTGGAAATGTGTCAAACATCCTCATACAGAAGATAAGTGTATTTATTTAAGATGTACTGACAGAGATGTTAACATTGATAAGACAACAGTAAAAACCTTTAAAAAAGAACTGATGAAAAAAGTGTCTGTGATTCCAATATGCCAACATTTCTGGCAGAGAAAATATCCAACACTTTGGTTTTCGTAAATATGTTGTAATTTTGGAGCGCAATTAGGTATTGTCTCGAAGTATGAAGAAGTATTTCTACTCTTCTAATCAATGATGAAATTGTTACGGAAATGGTCACCAAGACCCCTTTGAGATTAATCCATATACAAGCTAATGGGCCCCTCACAAGTATTCGTGTGAGTTGGGCGGCCCTTTACCGTCTTATAGAAAAACAACATGTCCAACACGGTGAACAATCAGCAAAAAATGTCAACGGCCGCATTGATTTTTTCACCGGGTTCATACTGTTCTAAACACTTCAAAAGAAGTAAGTTCCCCTTTAGGGTTTCCCTTATATTTCCAAAACAATACATTGGAATGAAATGGGGTTTGCAGTCAAACGATTATGTGCTTCATACCAATACTTGACCAAAATTTCAAATCAACAGGTTCTGTCATGCTCGAGTGAGCACGTATTGAATGACGGAATGTCCCATTTCAAAAGTTGCTAAAATTCTGGTACAACAAGAGTTGGACTTCCATATCGAGTAGATGTAGCGCGCCTCATGAGAAATCGATGTCGTCAATTGATACACAAACGTGGTGGATACACACACTACTAAACATTATTTTAACAACTTTTGAAATGGGACATTCCGTCATTCAATACAAGCTCACTCAAGCATGACAGAACCTGTTGATTTGAAATTTTGGTCAAGTATTGGTATGAACCTCATAACAATTTGACAGAAAACCCATTTCAACCCAATGTATATTTATGAAAATATAAGGGAACCCCTAAAGGGGAACTTACTTCTTTTGAAGTGTTTATATCGGGTCCTTATCGGCCTGGAACCAGGCTCATACCACCATGACCCACCTCCTCACCGGCCGAAACGCTTTAGGTACCGACCGAACCGCCTTGATAACGTCATCAAACTGCCCTGTATAAGCTGAGCGCTCAAGCTCGCCGCTTCACTCACATTTCGGGAATTTCTGTATTACTCACATGTATCCGTGTGAGCTGGCCGGCACATTACCGTGTGACAAATTGGTACAGACGGCGGCACACGGTGATTTCACACAATGGGCCGTTTCCCGTCCGTTGAACACGTTACCGGAGACATTGCCGGCCATCCGCGCCCGGCAGGAAGTTTGACCGTTCTCAAAACTCCTGCCGGGTGAGTAAAAGCGGCGGCAAACGGTGAGAGCCCGGTTTGAGGACAGTATAAAGACGGCGCACCCGTTTCGCGCCCGTTCGCAGGGCGGTAATGGTAGGCGGCCACCTTACCGTCTAATAGAAAAACAACAGAGTCCAAACAATCAGTAAAAAATGTCAACGGGCGCATTGATTTTTTGTTGTGGCCACCGGGTCCATACCGTTATATACCGGGTCTATACCGGGTCCTCACCGGCCGGGTACCGGGCTCACCGTCCTCATACATTTCTAGATTACCGTTCTCACCGGGTGCATAACACCTCCTCACCGGGTCCTCGGTCCATATCGTTCTACACCGGATCTGTACCGGGATCACCGGCCTCATACAGTTCTAGCTTTTCGTTCTCACCATGTCCTCACCTCCATACCGGTTCCTAACCGGTCGGAACGCCTGGGTATTGGCCGAAACGTCTTGAGTACATCATCAAACCGCCCTTTTTAAGCTGAGTGCTCAACAAGCTCGCCGCTTCATTTGCATTCCGGAATTCGTACGACCAACATCTATAACAGGCTTGTCGCAACCGGGGCGGCAGGGGCAGCCATGGCCGCCCCACTTTTTTTGCAAAGAAAGAAAAAAAGAAGAAGGGGGAAAAAAGAAAATAAACGGGGTAAAGTGATTGCTTTTGAATAAAATATTGGTAAAAGTACACACCAAATCGCACCAACACCAATCCTGAGGGGGCACTGAACGACTGAACGATATTTTTTTGACCGTACGAATTTGTTTGACCCCCCCCCCCCCCCCTCCTCCCCACTCTTACCTGAAATTCACGAGGTGACTGCAAACAATATTGGGGCTACCTTTTACTATTTTTTTGTTGGCAAGTCGGACTGACCAGCTCAAAAACCTTTACAGTTTTAACATAAATGGCCGCCCCACTTTTTGGTACTTTGCTACGCCCCTGATCTATAATCCAACATGCCTGCCGGGAGTCCGTTCCGCGAACGGTTACCAGGCTACATGCGGCCGATCGCAGCCCGTCGCTAAGATGGTCGACGTCCACCACCGTCCATCACCGCCCTGCGAACGGGTGCGAAACGGGTGCGAAACGGGTGCGAAACGGGTGCGCCGTCCTTATACCGGGCTCTCATCGTTCGCCGCCGCTTTTACTCACCCGCCAGGTCCCCGAATGTGTTCAACGGACGGGAAACGGCCCACCGTGTGTACCGCCGTCCGCACCCATTTTTCACACGGTAAGGGGCCGCCCAGCTCACACGGATGTGAGGGGCCCATTAGAGTTGGGATTAAGATAAGCCATAGTAAAGTACCAGCATAATGGAAGCTTAAATTGGTGTTGGTTTCTAATCATGTTTGCTTGATCGAAAACCAAAGTTTGTCATTGTCAATTGTCTAGCTATGCAGGTGTGTTTGTCCATTAAGTTGCAAAAAACATTGATGCCTAAAAGGTTCATTGCCCTCCCACAATGCATCATTCATTTGTTTGGCCACACCCAGCCATCCCATAATATGTTTGTGCAACCTAGGCAGAGTTCTGATATGTATTGAGATGTGGACGTGATAAATAAAGCAGAGTGAAACAAAGTATAATAATTATAATCTTAGCCAAGCGAGTTGTGTTTTCTTACAATAATAGTTTCTTCAACCCTCTCACAACAAAATTGACCAATTTTTGACAGGAAGTATTTTTCCTAATCTTTTGAAAACGGGACCTGAATATTTTGACTTATCTTGTATAAATCAGCTATTTCGTCCTCCTCCTCTTCCTCCTTCTCCTCCACTTCCTCAACCTCCCCTGACTAGAGCGTGTTTCTACTGGTCAACGTAACGGTAATTAAATTACCGTTAACTTGCCCAGTAGAAACAGCCACCCGTTAAATGTTACCGCTATTAATTCTTGTGACCCGGATGCTACGCAGTGGGGCTCTGCGTTTACGATGAATTTCATGTTCATTTATTGCGTGTTTGTGTTGTTAACATGCAATATTAAAAGACATGGAATTACAGCGGCAGTCTTTTTTCAAATGTGGGGTGGCATGTTGGGGTATAACGAAAGGTTAAATGTCGTGGCCTATCGATTAGGACGCTTGTAAACTTAGCGGTAACTTTTCGCGAGTAGAAACGGGAGGGATTAAAAAGTTAACGGTAATAACCGTTATTTCAACTTTAGCGTTAACTTTCCAGTGCCTCATTGTGAGCCACATTATTTAAAGGCATATTATGTGATCTTTTCCAGAGAGCGCCCTCTATTCATGATTTTTTTTAGAAAGTAGATTTTCTTGCAGATTTACATTTCTGATCATAAATCGTACATACGTTCCAAGTTACAGAGCGATACGATTCCTAATTACCTCAAAATCATGGCTTTAGAGTGAATTTAGAGTGAAAATATAAACTGTCGTGTTATCCCGACAGTTTATTTTCACTCTAAAATCACGATTTTGAAGTAATTAAGAATCGTATCGCCCTGTAACTTGGAATGCATGTACGATTTATGATCAGAAATGTATATCTGCAAGAAAATCTTCTTTCAATTTTTTTTCGATGTTGAGGGCGTTCCCTGGAAAGATCACATAATATACCTTTAAATTACCCAACCACAAGTCAATCTGATAGCGGGTCACGCAAATACAAAAGATTAAAGACAAAAAAAAATACAATGTGACAAAACTACCTTTTTTGGATGCCGAGGTTAAACAACGTGACTGTAAATAAGATATGTTTTATCTTATTATCAGTAGGTTGTCATTAATTAAAAGACTTATAAACATCACTTTGTAAGAACATATGTAGTTTTATTAACTTCTTAGATGGCGGCCATTACAACAACAACCCATGAGGGCGCTACTCATTCATAACACTTACAGACGGGTAGGCTATGATCATTTGATTACGCAACAGTGACCATATGTCTATTCTAAATTTTAACATGTTATTGAATTAATTAAATATACCCGCAACAATTTATGTTCAGTCACGTTGTTTCGACTAACATATGTCTATTTTAACTTGTTATTGAATAAATTAAATATACCCGCAACAATTTATTATGTTCAGTCATGTTGTTTCGACTAACATAATGTCTATTTAACTTGTTATTGAATAAATTAAATATACCCGCAACAATTTATTATGTTCAGTCATGTTGTTTCGACTAACATATGTATATTTAACTTGTTATTGAATAAATTAAATATACCCGCAACTTTCACATTAGAAAATTTGATATAGGTATGGATATATTCAATTGTAATTGTTCTCTAACAACTCTAAAGGCCTCCCCATACTCCACCAACGCTGCAACGCTGAGCGCAAGCGTTGTCACGCTACGCTTGTCACAAAATGTACCAACGCTCTGCCGCTCATCGGGAATCTACGCCGAACGCTAGCGTTGGTCAACGCTCGACCAAATCAGCAAATGCGTCAACGCTGTGGGCGGGGCCTATGGTGTTCTGAGGAACAGACGACCAAACTACCTCACAAAACGCCGTAAATTTGTATTTCTAGCACATCACAGGCATCAACATCGCAACAAACTTGCTTAGGCCTACTGTATAAACATACCTTGACATACACAATATCATTCCATCAGCAAAAATAGCCTGATTTGCCTGGGATTTGCCTATTTCGGCTGTATTTTCATGAATGGGAGCTCAAGAAAAAATATGTGACGTCAAAAGTCCGGCAAAGTGTCCTGCTTGCTGATTGGTCCGTCGGCCGTGGACGACAGCGTCAACGCTACAAAGTTGACCTGAATTCAACTTCAGCGTTGGCCCGAGCGTTCGCCGCTTTCACCCAAAGCGTAGGCTGATCGAATTATCGGAAAACGCTTTCCCGATCGAGCGTTGTTTTGGTTTTGTAACGGGCACTAATACGCATGTGTCAGAGCGCAAGCGTTGCAGCGTTGGTGGAGTATGGGGAGGCCTTAAGTAAACAATGTATCGATATTTTAAACAAACTGCCGTCGTTTTATAAAATGTTGATACAAATATGGTTCAAATGCAATACGGTTAAACAAATAAAGCGTATAGAAAATCATAACAACCAAGTAATCTGGAACAATGAGCACATTAGATACAATGGAAAGACGATTCACTTTAAGCTCTGGATAAAATCAGGAATCATTAAGATTAATCAATTATTTGGTAAAGACGGAAAAATGTTAGATGTAGTAAATTTAAGAAATAAAATGCCACACAATGGTAGCCTATTAATGGAATATTTAGCTCTTATCAATGCAATTCCTAAAGATTGGAAATGTGTCAAACATCCTCATACAGAAGATAAGTGTATTTATATAAGATGTACTGACAGAGATGTTAACATTGATAAGACAACAGTAAAAACCTTTAAAAAAGAACTGATGAAAAAAGTGTCTGTGATTCCAATATGCCAACATTTCTGGCAGAGAAAATATCCAACACTTTGGTTTTCGTAAATATGTTGTAATTTTGGAGCGCAATTAGGTATTGTCTCGAAGTATGAAGAAGTATTTCTACTCTTCTAATCAATGATGAAATTGTTACGGAAATGGTCACCAAGACCCCTTTGAGATTAATCCATATACAAGCTAATGGGCCCCTCACAAGTATTCGTGTGAGTTGGGCGGCCCTTTACCGTCTTATAGAAAAACAACATGTCCAACACGGTGAACAATCAGCAAAAAATGTCAACGGCCGCATTGATTTTTTCACCGGGTTCATACTGTTCTAAACACTTCAAAAGAAGTAAGTTCCCCTTTAGGGTTTCCCTTATATTTCCAAAACAATACATTGGAATGAAATGGGGTTTGCAGTCAAACGATTATGTGCTTCATACCAATACTTGACCAAAATTTCAAATCAACAGGTTCTGTCATGCTCGAGTGAGCACGTATTGAATGACGGAATGTCCCATTTCAAAAGTTGCTAAAATTCTGGTACAACAAGAGTTGGACTTCCATATCGAGTAGATGTAGCGCGCCTCATGAGAAATCGATGTCGTCAATTGATACACAAACGTGGTGGATACACACACTACTAAACATTATTTTAACAACTTTTGAAATGGGACATTCCGTCATTCAATACAAGCTCACTCAAGCATGACAGAACCTGTTGATTTGAAATTTTGGTCAAGTATTGGTATGAACCTCATAACAATTTGACAGAAAACCCATTTCAACCCAATGTATATTTATGAAAATATAAGGGAACCCCTAAAGGGGAACTTACTTCTTTTGAAGTGTTTATA
This sequence comes from Ophiura sarsii, assembly GCA_035610835.1. NCBI lineage: Eukaryota > Metazoa > Echinodermata > Ophiuroidea > Amphilepidida > Ophiuridae > Ophiura > Ophiura sarsii. The sequence goes on along the minus strand of CM069447.1, from coordinate 63,078,891 downwards.
TCGGGTCCTTATCGGCCTGGAATCAGGCTCATACCACCATGACCCACCTCCTCACCGGCCGAAACGCTTTAGGTACCGACCGAACCGCCTTGATAACGTCATCAAACTGCCCTGTATAAGCTGAGCGCTCAAGCTCGCCGCTTCACTTACATTTCGGGAATCTCTGTATTACTCACATGTATCCGTGTGAGCTGGCCGGCACATTACCGTGTGACAAATTGGTACAGACGGCGGCACACGGTGATTTCACACAATGGGCCGTTTCCCGTCCGTTGAACACGTTACCGGAGACATTGCCGGCCATCCGCGCCCGGCAGGAAGTTTGACCGTTCTCAAAACTCCTGCCGGGTGAGTAAAAGCGGCGGCAAACGGTGAGAGCCCGGTTTGAGGACAGTATAAAGACGGCGCACCCGTTTCGCGCCCGTTCGCAGGGCGGTAATGGTAGGCGGCCACCTTACCGTCTAATAGAAAAACAACAGAGTCCAAACAATCAGTAAAAAATGTCAACGGGCGCATTGATTTTTTGTTGTGGCCACCGGGTCCATACCGTTATATACCGGGTCTATACCGGGTCCTCACCGGCCGGGTACCGGGCTCACCGTCCTCATACATTTCTAGATTACCGTTCTCACCGGGTGCATAACACCTCCTCACCGGGTCCTCGGTCCATATCGTTCTACACCGGATCTGTACCGGGATCACCGGCCTCATACAGTTCTAGCTTTTCGTTCTCACCATGTCCTCACCTCCATACCGGTTCCTAACCGGTCGGAACGCCTGGGTATTGGCCGAAACGTCTTGATTACATCATCAAACCGCCCTTTTTAAGCTGAGTGCTCAACAAGCTCGCCGCTTCATTTGCATTCCGGAATTCGTACGACCAACATCTATAACAGGCTTGTCGCAACCGGGGCGGCAGGGGCCGCCATGGCCGCCCCACTTTTTTTGCAAAGAAAGAAAAAAAGAAGAAGGGGGAAAAAAGAAAATAAACGGGGTAAAGTGATTGCTTTTGAATAAAATATTGGTAAAAGTACACACCAAATCGCACCAACACCAATCCTGAGGGGGCACTGAACGACTGAACGATATTTTTTTGACCGTACGAATTTGTTTGACCCCCCCCCCCCCCCCTCCCCACTCTTACCTGAAATTCACGAGGTGACTGCAAACAATATTGGGGCTACCTTTTACTATTTTTTTGTTGGCAAGTCGGACTGACCAGCTCAAAAACCTTTACAGTTTTAACATAAATGGCCGCCCCACTTTTTGGTACTTTGCTACGCCCCTGATCTATAATCCAACATGCCTGCCGGGAGTCCGTTCCGCGAACGGTTACCAGGCTACATGCGGCCGATCGCAGCCCGTCGCTAAGATGGTCGACGTCCACCACCGTCCATCACCGCCCTGCGAACGGGTGCGAAGCGGGTGCGAAACGGGTGCGAAACGGGTGCGCCGTCCTTATACCGGGCTCTCATCGTTCGCCGCCGCTTTTACTCACCCGCCAGGTCCCCGAATGTGTTCAACGGACGGGAAACGGCCCACCGTGTGTACCGCCGTCCGCACCCATTTTTCACACGGTAAGGGGCCGCCCAGCTCACACGGATGTGAGGGGCCCATTAGAGTTGGGATTAAGATAAGCCATAGTAAAGTACCAGCATAATGGAAGCTTAAATTGGTGTTGGTTTCTAATCATGTTTGCTTGATCGAAAACCAAAGTTTGTCATTGTCAATTGTCTAGCTATGCAGGTGTGTTTGTCCATTAAGTTGCAAAAAACATTGATGCCTAAAAGGTTCATTGCCCTCCCACAATGCATCATTCATTTGTTTGGCCACACCCAGCCATCCCATAATATGTTTGTGCAACCTAGGCAGAGTTCTGATATGTATTGAGATGTGGACGTGATAAATAAAGCAGAGTGAAACAAAGTATAATAATTATAATCTTAGCCAAGCGAGTTGTGTTTTCTTACAATAATAGTTTCTTCAACCCTCTCACAACAAAATTGACCAATTTTTGACAGGAAGTATTTTTCCTAATCTTTTGAAAACGGGACCTGAATATTTTGACTTATCTTGTATAAATCAGCTATTTCGTCCTCCTCCTCTTCCTCCTTCTCCTCCACTTCCTCAACCTCCCCTGACTAGAGCGTGTTTCTACTGGTCAACGTAACGGTAATTAAATTACCGTTAACTTGCCCAGTAGAAACAGCCACCCGTTAAATGTTACCGCTATTAATTCTTGTGACCCGGATGCTACGCAGTGGGGCTCTGCGTTTACGATGAATTTCATGTTCATTTATTGCGTGTTTGTGTTGTTAACATGCAATATTAAAAGACATGGAATTACAGCGGCAGTCTTTTTTCAAATGTGGGGTGGCATGTTGGGGTATAACGAAAGGTTAAATGTCGTGGCCTATCGATTAGGACGCTTGTAAACTTAGCGGTAACTTTTCGCGAGTAGAAACGGGAGGGATTAAAAAGTTAACGGTAATAACCGTTATTTCAACTTTAGCGTTAACTTTCCAGTGCCTCATTGTGAGCCACATTATTTAAAGGCATATTATGTGATCTTTTCCAGAGAGCGCCCTCTATTCATGATTTTTTTTAGAAAGTAGATTTTCTTGCAGATTTACATTTCTGATCATAAATCGTACATACGTTCCAAGTTACAGAGCGATACGATTCCTAATTACCTCAAAATCATGGCTTTAGAGTGAATTTAGAGTGAAAATATAAACTGTCGTGTTATCCCGACAGTTTATTTTCACTCTAAAATCACGATTTTGAAGTAATTAAGAATCGTATCGCCCTGTAACTTGGAATGCATGTACGATTTATGATCAGAAATGTATATCTGCAAGAAAATCTTCTTTCAATTTTTTTTCGATGTTGAGGGCGTTCCCTGGAAAGATCACATAATATACCTTTAAATTACCCAACCACAAGTCAATCTGATAGCGGGTCACGCAAATACAAAAGATTAAAGACAAAAAAAAATACAATGTGACAAAACTACCTTTTTTGGATGCCGAGGTTAAACAACGTGACTGTAAATAAGATATGTTTTATCTTATTATCAGTAGGTTGTCATTAATTAAAAGACTTATAACATCACTTTGTAAGAACATATGTAGTTTTATTAACTTCTTAGATGGCGGCCATTACAACAACAACCCATGAGGGCGCTACTCATTCATAACACTTACAGACGGGTAGGCTATGATCATTTGATTACGCAACAGTGACCATATGTCTATTCTAAATTTTAACATGTTATTGAATTAATTAAATATACCCGCAACAATTTATGTTCAGTCACGTTGTTTCGACTAACATATGTCTATTTTAACTTGTTATTGAATAAATTAAATATACCCGCAACAATTTATTATGTTCAGTCATGTTGTTTCGACTAACATATGTATATTTAACTTGTTATTGAATAAATTAAATATACCCGCAACTTTCACATTAGAAAATTTGATATAGGTATGGATATATTCAAATGTAATTGTTCTCTAACAACTCTAAGTAAACAATGTATCGATATTTTAAACAAACTGCCGTCGTTTTATAAAATGTTGATACAAATATGGTTCAAATGCAATACGGTTAAACAAATAAAGCGTATAGAAAATCATAACAACCAAGTAATCTGGAACAATGAGCACATTAGATACAATGGAAAGACGATTCACTTTAAGCTCTGGATAAAATCAGGAATCATTAAGATTAATCAATTATTTGGTAAAGACGGGAAAATGTTAGATGTAGTAAATTTAAGAAATAAAATGCCACACAATGGTAGCCTATTAATGGAATATTTAGCTCTTATCAATGCAATTCCTAAAGATTGGAAATGTGTCAAACATCCTCATACAGAAGATAAGTGTATTTATTTAAGATGTACTGATAGAGATGTTAACATTGATAAGACAACAGTAAAAACCTTTAAAAGAGAACTGATGAAAAAAGCGTCTGTGATTCCAATATGCCAACATTTCTGAAAATATCCAAACTTCTCTTTTAATTGGAATAGAATATGGAATTCCATCAACGACAAGAGAGGGCAGACAGGGGTGTGCCAGTGAGCTTGCCGATCGGGTCCACTTTTAAATGAAAATTTGGTCAGCATAGAACTGGTGGCGCTATACTGATCAGGCGTGATTGTAGCAGACGATACGACGCTGGCCACGCGTCTCTCAGACGACCCAATATGTCAACGGGAGTGCACTATTTTGAATTATTTTTAACAGTCATCGCCCGGTTAACGATGACAATTCTTCTAATTATGATGAATTTGTCAAAATGATAAGATTAACATTCGCGATTACGTGTTTATTCACCTTATTCATTACGTATTCAACATCTAGGTTTCGCGTGGCCACCGTCGTCTGTGTAAATCCTCAACGCCCTCAAACCTATGCTGACCAAATATTACGTTAAACCTGGTTAAACACTGTTAAACGCGTTCAACGCCGGACACCGATACATTCCGATAATTACCATAATTTATGCAAACGGCCCCGTTTTCGCTACGTGTGTTAGTATAGGACTTTCCTATCCCAAAATTAATAGTATCCCTGGGGCAGACTGGTATCACTTAATTGGAAAATCACTAGTAATATTTACCCCACAAAAATCCTTCTGCATGAAATGAAAATAGAAAATAATGATGTATGTGATATATGTGATGAAAAGGATTATGTAGAACACTTCTTCTTTTTCTGTAAGAAGATACAACCAATACGGTTAGAAGCAAATTATATTATATCTCTAAAAGTATCAAAACGTGTAATTATAACACATTTCGATGTACTTTTTGGGTTTCAACAATGTAAAAAAAAGAAGAAGAGATTTCATAACTAGTATAATTATGATAGCAAAATTGTCAATTAGTAAATTTAGATATGGGAATCATCCCAATCTTTTACTTCTTTTCAAATCAGAATTGAGATTCAGAAAATTAATTGACACTTTTAAAGTAGCATATCAATTTACATTGATCAATTGAGATACAATGAGATATGTAACTTGAAATGATACCATATTTAGAATAGTAAGAATATGTAATAGGTTTGTAATTTAAACTGAACATTTTTTTTGATATGTATGCGATTATGATAGAAAATAGTGTAATCAAGAAATAATTAATCATAACCATGATCAATTAGATACAATGAGATATGTAACTTGAAATTATATCATATTTAGAAGCTGCACATCATAGAAGATACAACACACAGAAAACACTATGTAAAAAAATTACACAAATTATGTAAAAAATACATAATCTGTGTGAAAATAGAACTCCATAATACTATGTAAACAGTTGTGTTAAGCTTTTGCATAGGAATTTACACAAGCTTGGGTATATATAACATGTTTTATGTAAACTCTTACATAATAATTATGGAGTTCTATATTTAAATATTTTTTTACATAGTGTTTTCTGTGTGAAGGAATAGTAAGAATATGTATATAATAGTTTGTAATTTAAAGTGAACATGTCTTGATATGAAGATTTTGTAATCATGAAGAATTTGTAACGGAATGAAGGAATGGTGATTAATAAATTTAAAAGATAACAACAAATATACCCGCAACAATTTATGTTCAGTCACGTTGTTTCGACTAACATATGTCTCTTTAACTTGTTATTGAAAAAATTAAATATTCCCGCAACAATTTACGTTCAGTCACGTTGTTTCGACTAACATATGTCTATTTTAACTTGTTATCATGTTATTGAATAAATTAAATATACCCGCAACAATTTATGTTCAGTCACGATATTTCGACTAACACACGTTTATTTTAACTTGTTATTATCATAAGCATGAAACAACACAAGTAGAACAATCCGGTACACAGAATGGCAGACACATTGAACATGAAGAAGCCACGGATGCGGATGAGACTATAGTGTGTATCAAACGGAAACGATCGCAGCGAAAATCAAAAAAACTAGAAAAGTGCTGGTACAGAAAACATTGATGGTACATCACCAGCAGTCACTTCCAAAGGGAAAACTCCCAAAAGCAAGAAAAAAACCAAAAGGAAGCAAACTTCTCCTGGTTATGTAGAAGCAAATGCAAGCATAAGTAAGAAAGGGCGCTGTGACAATCCGATTCTACCCCAACATGTAGACCCAAACATGTCAGACTATGACACTGCAGACAGCGGGGAGATAGGATGATAACATAGAAATTAATAAATCTTTGTATTTAGTGTAAATACATGTACCTACTATTATAATTTATGACCACGTTTATTACCTTAAACGTTCGTGGTTTGCGTAACAAAACCAGAAGAATTTCAATTTTTCGTTGGCTAAAAAAAGAAAAGGCTGATTTTTATTTCATACAAGAAGCCTATTGTCTTGAAACTGACCTACAATAGTGGAAAAGAGAATGGGCTGGAGAAATGTATATAAATTGCGGTACAAATCATAGTAAAGTTTTGCTGATATTGGTTTCACCATCTTTAAATATTAAAGTAAATAACATAGTAAAAGATGTAAACGGTAGATTTTTATATATATTAATGCTACAGTTAATGAGGCTATCTATAATCTTTGGAATATTTATGGCCCGAACAAAGACAATGAAAGGCCAATTTCATTGATATACTGAGTAATCAAATTCAACAACATAACTTTATATGGTATTAACATATTGGGCGGAGACTTCAATTTTGATTTATATAAAACAAGTTTAAATTTTGACCCCATATGCAAAGGTCAACGACCTTTTTACGTTTTCCCCGATAACTCGTTATCCAAATATCGGAGAAGTAGAGCAAACTATACTTTTTCGAAATCCTTGTGCTCAGCCGAACAATTTGGTGTGCTTTTTAGCTTGATTAAAGCCATTTGAATTGGTTGGCCCCTGTATGGCGGCCATTTTGGAATTTGCGCTATAAAAGAACGTTCCCGTCACTTTTGAGAGGTGCATGGGAGCTCATTGTTTTTAAAATGGTTCTAGTTGACAAATTCACTAAGAAACTAAGGTATCAAGAAAATGGTAACGGAATCCAAGATACTGACTCTACTATAATACTGCTTTTCACTTATTTCAACCTTTTGTAGCCAGTTTAGAACATACTATTTGATGAATGTGATACAATATACACTCTTACAATATCTATTTTGGATCATTATACACTCTTTTTTTACAATGGCCATTTTGGTGGCCATCTTGGATTTAAAGTATGTTATTACAATGCAAAAATACCGGATATGAGTTACTAGTGGTCCAATACGTACATTGTTAAAACTATACTTTCATCATACATTTTGGTTGATATTATCCCCTTTTATGGAATTTGACCATATTATTTGCAGCCATTTTGGGACCCATTTTAGAAATTTCAAGTATGTTAACAAAGCAAAAAATACTGGATATGACTTTACTAGTGGTCTAATACATATATCCAATTGTTAAAACCAAACTTTTATCATACATTTTGGTTGATACTATCCCATTTTATGGAATTTGATAATGTTTGCAGCCATTTTGGGAGCCATTTTGGCAGACATTCTGGCAGCCATTTTGGATTTTTAAGTATGTTAACAAAGCAAAAATACTGGATATGAGTTACTAGTGGTCTAATACATACATCCCATTGTTAAAAATATATTTTCATCATACATTTGTGGCCATCATTTTGGCGGCCATTTTGGTTTTAAAGTATGTTAACAAAGCAAAAATACTAGATATGAGTTTCTAGTGGTCTAACACATACATTCTATTGTTAAAACTATACTCTGATCATATATGTTGGTTCATATATGCCAATTTATGGAATTTTGTGCTGGATATGAGTGCTAATACATACATCCCACTATTAAAACTATACTTTCAGCATACATCTTGATTGATGTATATCATTTTTTGAAATGTGATCAGTTTTGACGGCCATTTTGGACGCCATCTTGAATAACCCCGTAGCATGCCAAAATTATTTTTTGTAACAATCCGGAATATATTTTAAGAGCATGAAAGTAAGTCAAAAAATTGTCCTGGGCGGGGGGTTGCACGGTAACCCCCACTCCCCCTATATACCCGACTATAAAATGTTGTGTAATCAATGAGGGCAATGACGTGGAACACGCACCTGTTTTAGGGACATCCTGTATACATCAATATAGCTATCAGGTAAAACGAATACAGGCATTACAACCGTCGGCAACAGTCCAACATACAACAACTAATAACGATATCTGCATGAGGCCAGCTACAGGTAACAGACGTATAGTCTAACATTTGAAATCGGTTATTGACAATTCTGTCCATACTACGGATCTACATTCGAACTATCTTTGTTCAGATTATCAATCTTCCACGTCTGACCATGCTGCACTATTCACAGAAGCTGCTTTGCAAACTCTTCTACATCATCTCAAGCGTCGTCTTACTCAATCCCGGGTATTTACAGCAGCAAATTGGTGCCGAGTTGGTCATTTCCCCATTATGGGATGTTCGTGTGAATAAGTCCGAGCGATGTGATATCCATTACGGCGGAGAGGGGAGAAATGGTACCATAACTCTGACTGGGCTTACATCTGTCTTATGCAGTCTGCAGATAACGGGTACCAACGAGTCAGCCATCTTGATTCAAATTCCCGAAAGACTTTCGGAAAGTGACTATCTGTACTTTGAGCGTCTCGGAACAGATTGTCCAAAAAGATTCACTCGAATTGATGCGCAAGACGAGCCTTGTAGTGTAATTGTAAGTGATAAACAAGTCCAGTTGAATTTACGTAGTAATGTCAGTCTCTTGATCAGTGAAATTGATCGATATGACCAGCAGGGGTGTACGAGCTATGAAGATGTCCAACACTCAGTTGGAAGACAGACAACGCCAGTTTGTAGTATGAAAGAATACAGCAATGTTTACTCATGTACCATTCAGGACTTGGATAGATATCTTGACAGATGTGAAATCAAGTTTCCACCAAACTGTACAGCAACCCTTGCTTACAGAGAAACGACGCTCCAATGCTCTGATTTCCCCCAAAACCAAACATCTATGATATTATATCCTTATAAAACCTCGCGTTTGTATCTTAACAACACAAATACGATGAGTTATGATATCAATGCTTTTAAAGGTTTACGTCGAATTAAATGGTTATTCTTAGGATCTAATCCAATACGACGGCTTAGTTCTGGCTTATTTTATGAGCTTAACAATGTCGGTTCTTTGTTTCTCAGATGGAATGGACTAGCTTCCCTCGATGCGAATTTGTTTGAGGGTATGTTTAGTCTTACAACCTTAAGTCTAAGAGGAAATCTATTGACAACATTGCCCGCTGACATATTTCAAACGGTTAAGCAAATGAACCGAATGGCAATGGCTTATAATCATTTGGAAGTATTGGATAGCGGTACATTTAGGAATCTCCCCAACTTAATGCGACTAGATATCAGATATAATTGGTTAGCTAGGCTGAATGGGAATTTATTTGAGGGTTTGAGGAATTTGTACATATTACTTTTAACACACAACTACTTGAATCATTTAGATCCACACATTTTTCAGGATTTGATTAGATTAACTAGCCTCTCTTTGGGTTTTAACCAATTATCCCACTTAGACTCTGGTTTATTTGAGAAAACAGTTTCGCTGACACTTTTGGATTTGTCGCACAATATGCTACATAGAATACCCAGAATAAATCATTTGTCACTAATGAATCAATTGCACCTTGAGGGCAATATGTTAGAAATAGCGAACAAACATGATTTTACAGGTCTGCTCCCGATGTCACAAATATATGTAAGCCAGCCCGAGATATGCGCGTGTTATACCCCGATCAATGTAAACTGTAGCACTAGTGAGCCCCGCTCCGCATATCTAACATGTGATAGATTACTATCTGACAGGGTGTTACTGGTTATCATGTGGCTGATTGGGGTGAGTGCAATTGGTGGAAATATATTTGTACTTTGGTGGAGAAATATTATGCACAAATCAAAACATAAGATCCAATCTCGTCTTGTTATCAATCTGGCCTTGTCTGATCTTCTAATGGGTGTGTACATGATAATCATCGCATCAGCCGATATTTATTTTGGCGAGTACTTCCCTGTGCATGCTGAAACCTGGAGGACTGGCATTACCTGCAGAATTGCTGGTGTACTCTCGGTATTGTCAAGTGAAGCATCAGTATTTTTTGTAACATTAATCAGCATCGATAGATTCATTACCATTAAGTATCCGCATACTACGTACAAATTTGGACATAAATCTATAGTGGTGGCTTTGTTACTCATTTGGACATTTGCGGGAATACTGGGTATCATTCCAGCCATCTTAAGCGGTAAAAATACAGACTTCTATGATAACTCACACGTCTGTATTGGAATCCCTCTGGCGCTTGTGACGTCCTATTCTATACAGAGTGTTGACAGGGCAATTAATGTCGGAAGTAATTTTATATTTCTCGAAAAAACATTCACAAAAACGCAATTGATTGGAAGTGAACCTGGAATGTACTTTGCTACTGCAGTTTTCATAGGCCTCAACTCCCTTTGCTACTTGACCATCATTGCTTGCTACACAGAATTACTCAGAGTTATTTACAAAGTATCAAAACGTGACGGACTTAACCAGGAAATGAGAGAGCAAGTACGATTGACCGCTAAAGTAACAGGGATAGTGGCTACAGATTTCCTTTGTTGGTGTCCTATTATCGTTCTCGGAATCCTTGTGCAGATAAAGGCCATAACACTGCCCCCTTCTGTGTTTGCTTGGTCGGTCACATTCATTTTACCTCTCAACTCCGCTATCAACCCGTACCTGTATACAATAGCAGATCTCGTCAACAAGCGTCATAAACAAACAGACAAAACTTTGAACAGTGGGCAGACAAACAGAGATACTCAACAGGACCCGATATCTGACGTGATCATCGATGAACAACACACAAAAAACAAACAAACAGACAAAACTTTGAACAGTGGGCAGACAAACAGAGATACTCAACAGGACCCGATATCTGACGTGATCATCGATGAACAACACGGCATTGAACTCTCACCTATTATTAAGGCGGAGGTGTGATTTTATTACTCTTGGTTATTTACGATTAAGTTTTACGATAACGCCAGGGCAATATTATGCATCACTCGTCGTGCAAATACTTGAGTTTAGACAAAGCAATCTTTGATGCGTTGTAAAAAATCTTATGAAGCTTTTGTTATCACATTATATAAAATCTTCTATGTCATATCAAATTCAACTTTGGCCACTTTTCATCCAGAGAACTCTTTTATTGCAATCGCCGCATTCAGAGTTCAATCGAACATAATCAATACAATCAATACTAATCTACTAATCTAAAGGGTTCAACAAAAGAAAGTATACACTTTGTTTATGTCATTTTGAGTAACCTTCAATTTTTTTTGGACCAAACAGGCTAGATAGGCATTTAGATGAATCTTTTAGGCATCATTTGATACCACATTTGCCCCCTAACAACAAAGATAAACCATGATTAGCACCATTTAAAGAAAATTGGTCACTTTTCAAAAGTCACATTTTCAACGCACGCAAGCCGCGAGAAAATGCTGTGCGTGGCACTTTGAATGGCCGGGAATGAAATGGATATTGATCACACAGTGGGGATGCGTTGGGTTGTGCCTGGACGAGCGGGCTATTTGATTATGGACAGGTAACATGTGGTCTTTTCTTCCCGCGTAGTGTATTGAAAATGTGACTTTTGAAAAAGTGACTTATTTTCTTTAAATGGTGCTAATCATGGTTTATCTTTGTTGTTAGGGGGCAAATTTGGTATCAAATTATGCTTAAAAGATTCATCTAAATGCCTATCTAGCCTGTTTGGTCAAAACAAATTGTATTTTACTCAAAATGATATAAACAAAGTGTATACTTTCTTTGGTTGAACCCTTTACATGTTGATAGTTCAATTTGCTCAGAAATTGTCATCTATATTATCCATGATAAACCATAGAATATGTGAATATCAGATGTATTTTAAACAAAACATTGATGTATCCTATAAATCATCATCTGAATCGCAAATGCATTTGTTTAATTTGAAAATCCAACTCCTGTTCAAAGGTAGCCAAAGGGGCACTCTTGTTACTGAATTTATCATATCTCGAGACGGTGGATGACGTGTATTTGATGTAGGATTGATACTTGATAGGGCTTTCAAACGGTTTATTTTAAAACGTGGGATGTATTTTGTCCCATAATCCTAGTACACCACACGGCAACAGATTTGTTTTCCGACCCCCAAAATTCACCAGAAAGGTCACCCCGACCCCATTGATTTGAACCACGGACCTCCAGCACCAGAGCCCAGATCCTAACCACTACACCACGGCTGTCAATCACACTTGGCTCGGTATATTCGCTTCGTCTGGGTCCGTTTTGTAGCCCAAAAACCTGCATGCCGGGTTATAAAAACAGTTTTTCCGCCCAGTTACCGTGTGGTGTAGTAGAGTTAGGGTTTTAAGGGACACTTTCTAACATGCGCTGTAGATATTGACGTATACATGTACATTGGTTTTACATGTAAACATATTTGTGACTAACAGCGTGTTTTTACTGAAGAAAAAAAGCAGGCATATGACTGCTAACGGATTAAAATCCCCCAGTAAAAACACACCACCACCGGCATTTGCCCGCTCATACCGGTTTATTTCTCCTGGATTTTAGATGCCTTTTATCCTTCGAAACCAAGGATAATAGCGGTTGAAACCGGTTAGGAAAAGCAGTCTTTCGTCAGTATAAACACGCACGGTTCCTGCTCAGCGCGTTTGCCTGTGGAAAAGCGGAAGTGGGCACACGATGCACGATCACCTGACAATTAAATGCAAACAGATGTGTATGACCTTTCGCAGGCATTTATTATAATGAGGTCAGCGGCAGCCGGCAAGTTTGTTTATCGAACTGCAATAAAAACACGTCTCTCACACGAGCAACCGGCTTTTATCCTGCTTTTTATAAGACGGGTAAAAGCCGGTTTGCTTTAAAAAAACACGCTGTAAGTTAGTTGGTTGTCTTTTTGGTAGTCGTATGATAAGTCATCTCACCGCTACGTTATGTAATATTATGTGAGGAAGCATGAGGGTAATAAGTAAGTGGGTAGAGTTATTTGGAATATAATGGGATGAAGTGTGTTGATGAATGACTAAAACCCGGGGGGTGGAGGTTCTCACATTGATATGGTATATGTATATGTGCCTGCCTTTTGGGGTACCTTTTCGCAAAAATTGGTATAGCGATGGGGTGGTTTTCATCACAGACCAAAGCGCCCAATTGGCATAAATTGGGTGTGTTTTGAGGCATTTTTTGTGAAAAGCACCCAATTTGTGCAAAATTGGGTGCTTTTCTTACCAAATTGGTATATTGATGGGTGGGAAATTGGCCAAAAAAAAGGTATAGAGAAAGTCATATTTTTGAAGTCCGGCAGGCATATCCACGTACGATTTTGGCGAAAGTATCCGGGGACTAAACATGCTAAAAGCGCTTACAAACAGTTATTTTAAAACATGGGATGTATTTTTGCCCCTCATGGGACACTTTTTGACACGCCATGTAGATATTGACGTACATATTAGTTTTACATGTTAAGGGGGTGTGGACCTTCAACATAGCCTCCGTAAAAATGCTGTAACCCCTTCATTATTAATTTAATCTATACAAAAGTAAACATTTTCTTGAAGAAAAGGGTTCAATATGAATATGAAATTGACCATTTTGAAAAAATTATAAAAAACACTTTTTTTGACCCATTTTAGGTTATGCAAAAATAACTCAAAATATATTTTGTCAAATTTTGTCATACTAGTTTTATTATAATCCTATTACAATTCCCTAGGACGCTTTTGCTGTTTTTGAAAATCTTTTAATTTTTTGGAATTATTGATCAAAAAGTGCCAAAAAATGTGATTTTCATGATTTTGGAGGTAAACAATCACATTTTTGAGTCACGTTTTGGTCGATAATTCAAAAAATAAATACGATATTAAGTAAAATGAAGAAACAAATCTTCCTAGGGAATTGCATTAGGATTACAATAAAACTAGTATAGCAAAATTTGACAACATATATTTGAGTTATCTTTGCAAAACCTAGAATGGGTCAAAAAACGTGTTTATTATAATTTTCTCCAAAATGGTCAATTTCATGATCATGGTTGGATTCATTGAATCCTTTTCTGCAACAAAATGTATACTTTTATATAGATGAAATGAATAAGAAAGGAGTTACAGCAGTTTTACGGAGGCTATGCTGAGGGTCCATAACATACATTTGTGAAGTTATTTGGGTGTTTTGTTGGTGGTCGTACTCGTATGACATAAAGTCATTTCACCGCTACGTTTCGCAACGTTATGTAAGGACGTATGAGGATATAGGGGTGGGGTTATACAGGGGTAGGGTTGTACAGGGGTAGGGTTGTACAGGAGTAGGGCTATACCGTAGACCATGACATTTTATTAGATCGCCTTGAAATGCGTTATGCAATTTCCGGAACTACGCATGCTTGGTTTGAGTCATATTTGAAAGGTTGGGCATCGCAAGTGAGCATATCTGGCACTCTCTCAGATCCCGTAACTGTCAACTTTGGTGTGCCACAAGGGTCAGTACTTGGCCCTTTGTTATTTACCTGCTATTCCACCCCCATTGGGGAAATTATACGCTCTCACCAACTAGGATATCACAGTTACGCTGATGACTACCAGATTTATGCTTCTTTCGATCCTCGCATTCCTGATGATATGGAAAACACTCTCACCAAAGTCACTGAGTGTATAACCGAGATCAGGAAATGGCTTTCAGCCAATTACCTTAAACTTAGTGACTCTAAATCTGAATTGTTCATCACTGGATCTTACCACAATCTGAAGCTCCTTGATTTATCTGACATTGAACTTGCAATCGGTGGCTCTTCTATCAAGCTCTCACCTGTTATCAGAAACCTTGGCTGTTTCCTAGACTCAAATATGTCCCTCACACCTCACGTAAACAACCTGCGCAAAACAATTTTGTTTCACATCCGAAATTGATGGCGTATCAGGAGATTTATTGACAAAGAAACATGTCACCACGCAGTCCGTGCTTTAGTCACCTCTAGACTCGACTATTCAATGCCTTATTCACTTTGCTTTCGACAAAGGATATCAGCCGCCTGCAGCGACTGCAAAACAGCGCCTTGTGTTCGCGGTTGGTAGAAGAGTTGATGCCACACCCCTTATTCAGACATTGCATTGGTTGCCAGTTCAACAAAGGATTGTGTATAAAGTTGTTTTGTACATATTTAAGGCTTTAAAACAACTTGGCTCCTCCCTATTTGGCTGAGCAGTTCTCTGTGTATGTCCCTGCTCGCTCCCTAAGATCTGCGATGGACACTAACCGGCTGGTTGTTCCCAGATCCAACCTCACTATCGGTGATCGCAGTTTAAGGTTACTGCTGCAAAGGCCTGGAATTCCCTGCCAATACACCTCAGAACTGCTCAGTCAACGGAGACTTTTAAAAGTAATCTTAAGACTTATTTATTTTAAATTGTTCTTTTCTTGTAAACGCTATGGTACATATGTAAATAGCGTCCTAAATACCCGTTTGTTGTTGTTGTTGTTGTTGTTGTTGTTGTTGGTAGCGGATATGGGTAATAAATTGCTGTAAGGGTTAAGGTTAAGTGCAGCATATCGTTGTCTGTTGGGGCAGGGGCAAAATAGGAACATAGGAACAACAAAGTGGAACAACAAAGTGGAACTTAGAAATGGAGAGGTGAAAGAGAAGAAAGGAGATGTACGGTATGTGTGAAGGAAAGGGAAACTGGGTTATCCACAGATGTTGGAACACATGAATTATCACCGTATTGTAATTTATTGTAAAAGCTCATACCATTATTGATCTTACTGCAGTCGCAGAGGACAAGTAGTTTGTACGCGTCCTTGCTACGTCAACGGGACGCTCACGTCGCTCGCTTTGCGCTGCCACGGCGATAATACTGAGTCATACATCGCTCTGAACATGCTGAACAGAACGCCGAACCTCCGCGCATGTTTATTGCATGCACAAAACAAGGTCGGTGCACTGGCGCTCAAGGGCGACAATGGGGACCCTCTCACGTTCCAGCCAGTTCACACTGCGTCACCGATGCGTTTTGGAGACCTTGATGCGCTTGGCTTGGCGTTTTGATCATTTTTCAGCGTAGTGCAAGCGCCAGCCTGATTGCAGCAGAATGTGAAGGGGCTTTTAGTGACCTTGATTTAAAAATTGATTATTTCGGATAGTTTTCCGTGCTCTCTCTCACTGCGTGTTATTCATATTTTTATATTTTTCAGCGCAGTGCAATCGCTGGCCTGATCGCCGTAAGTGTGACAGGGCCATAAACAAACATATCCGCTCGTGTAAAACATTATATTAAGGAGCCTCAAAAGGCCTGCAAGCGTTCTCTATCCAAATATATTTTCAGATTCATGCAAAAATTGTTTTACCGGAGATATAAATAAAGCTTTGAAATGGTTTCGAAACTTTTGGGACACCCTGTATGAAACATTTTCAGAAACTTGGAGGTAAAATAACGGCTTGGTTTTTGTCCAAATTGTGTCTTTTAGTGTGTAACTTGTTCAATGTCGAAGCATCTACCCCCTGTATAAGTCAGCCCTTTTATGGCAAAAGAATGTATCTTGGATGTACTTTCCTAATGATATACTTCGATTTAACATGGATTGTGTTTGGTTCAATAATCCTCACTTAGGAAAAGATTGCAACTTGTAAAGACAGTAAAAGTATTTACTGCCTTTTACCACTACATGATTTATGGAGAAAAAAGCTAACTTTGATCATGTTAAAAGGAAGTATACTGTTAGAAACTACATATAGGCTAAGATACTTTTTTTTGCCATAAAAGGGTTGTATTATACTGCAGATGAATTATCAAACGTCATGAACGTAAAGAACAAAACACAACAGTTCAAGATCAAATACTTGTATGCTGCGCTCGCACCTGTACTTCTGATGCGTTTGTAGCGAGGGTTATCAACAATATGGACATTTGGTAGTATATTCCCACGACAGGAAGTTGCTTTTAGTGGCTGTTATAATGGAAAACTATCATTAGAATATTTGCAATGGTGAAAGTTTATATAGACTAACTTGAAACATTGTGAATAATATTGATAGAATCGATGTTTTCCACGTATGTGGCATTGCTTATATTAAGGGGGTGGTTGGTACGTTTTTCTGTCATGACTGACAGCTCGTGACTTTGGTGATGACACGCCACCTTCGTCGGTCAGCAGCCAATCGATAAATGACTGAAGTAGGATGCCCAACCAGAGTTTTTATTCTGTCAAACCATCTTGACCTTGGCCGGCCTGGTCCGCGTGCACCCTCGATCTTGCCCTGCATGATCACCTTCTCTAGGCAGTTTCCTTGGCGCCTGGCAATATGACCGAAATAAGAGAGAGTTTGGGAATTGATCAGCCCAAGTAGCCTTGTCTTCACACCAACCTCATGTAGCACACTTGCGTTGGTTCTCTTCATGACCCAGGTGATCCTTAGCATCCGGCGCCAACACCACATTTCAAATGCATTGATTTTATTGCAGCTTGCAGTTGTCAGCGTCCAGGATTCACAGCCGTAGGTTGAAATAGGAAAAACAAGTGCTTTGACCAGACGTACCTTGGTTGATATAGTGATGCCTCTGTCAGCCCATATTTTTGAGAGCTGTGTCATTGCAGATCTAGCCATAGCCAAACGACACCTGATTTCTGTATGACATCCTCCTTCTTGTGTGATGAGAGATCCGAGGAAATTGAACTGTTGGATCTGATCCACATTTTGACCGTCAACTAGAAGAGGGGTAATGTTTCCATCATCACCGATGACCATGAACTTTGTCTTGGCAACATTGAGACGTAGGCCCAAGCTCTCACTTTCATTTTTGACCTTCTTCAGCAAGATGCCTAACTCTTCCTGGCTTGTGGCTAATAGTGTGGTGTCATCTGCATAACGTAAGTTGTGAAGCTGCCAGCCACCTACTGATATGCCGCCATTCCATCCATCAAAGACATGTCTCATGATGTGCTCGGCATACAAATTGAACAGAGTAGGTGAGAGGATGCATCCTTGGCGCACACCTTGGCCGAGGTTGAACCAGTCGCTGTCTCCCTGAGCAGTGCGCACACAAGCCATTTGGCCGTCATAGAGGCTTTTTAGTAGTTGAACTAGATGGTTGGGGACTCCTAGAGCTTGTAGCGCAGTCCAGAGAGGACCATATCTCACGCAGTCAAAGGATTTGGCATAATCTATGAAGCATAGGTATGCCTTTCGCTTGTATTCCTTGCATTTTTCAATGATGTGGCGAATATTAGCTATATGATCTCTGGTACCACGGCCTCTTCGAAAACCAGCCTGTTCAGGAGGAAGCTCTCTTTCGAGATGAGGTCTCAATCTTTCATTAAGGATGTGCAGTAGAATTTTGCTGGCATGTGGGATAAGAGCTATCGTTCTGTTGTTCTTGCATTCGCTGACATCTCCTTTTTTGGGTAGGGTGAGAAAAACAGATTTTTTCCAGTCTTCAGGCCATATCCGAGTGTGCCATATCTTGTTGCAGAGCTGTAACAGGATTGAAACTCCATATTCGTCAGTGTTTTTGAGTAGCTCGCCAGGAATATCGTCTATGCCAGGTGCTTTGTTGGTTTTAAGCTTCTTGAGGGCATTCTTGACTTCAGATATAAGAATATCAGGCTCCTCTTCATTGCACTCGATATCTGTTTGTATGCCAGTGACCTCTTGAGACGCATAAAGACCCTTGCAGTAGTTTTTCCACCGTTCTTTGATGTCTGCCCCTCTGTCAGTACTTTGCCATTCTCATCCTTGATTACTGCAAGTTTGGCTGTAGTTTTATTGGTCAGATTCTTTATTCCACGGAACAGATCTCTGCTGTTATTCTGGGCACTGTGGTCTTCCAATTCACTGCACAACTTGCTGATGTTACTGTTTTTGTCCCTCCTTGCCTTCTGTTGGATTTCATTAGAGAACTTGCGGTATAGGTTGCTATGTTGTAGGCCAGCTTCTTTAAGATGACGTCTTTCATCTGCAAGGTCTATTACCTCTTGAGACAACCACTGGGATGCACTTCTCTTGGGCTTCTTGGGGACATGTTTTTTGGCAGTTTGTTGAATTGAATCCTTGATGCCTAGCCATAGCTCATCTGGTGTCATTTCGGCTTCATGGAGCATCAACTTCTCGAATCTGTTGCTAGTTTCTGTCCAGAATTGCCTACTGATGTTCTGCAAGTCATACCTCATAACCTTCTGTGAGTTATGAATACTCTTTAATTTGACTCTTACATCCGCAATTAGAAGCTGGTGGTCACTTCCAATGTCAGCGCCTGGCAGAGTTTTGGCTATTTAAGGGGGGCGTCTATGTTATTTGCACCAATTTTGGAAATATATTTTCTCAATGTTACCGTGGGTTTACCCCTTAGAGTCATATATCATATTGAAGCTTAGGTAACAGCGTTTCAATAAATGCGCGTTATTTTGATCTGGTTGCTATGGTAACCAGTCAAGGCCTCTGATTGGCTAAACACGGGAACCAACGTAACTAGAAAACTAAATGTTGCATGTTCACCATACTTTGGTAGACGCTGTATGGGAACAATGCGCACGAACCAATGAAGCCGGATTTTTACATGGTTGCCATGGTAACCAGGAATCGACCAATCAGGTAATTTTACGTTATAATTCAAATTTGGGAAGATAAATTGAAAATCCGGCTTCATTGGTTCATTCCTCTATTCAAGCTTATTATCCATTCCAAATATCACCCTGATACGTGGTTTCGTTTTAGCGTTGGTTCCCGTGTTTAGCCAATCAGAGGCCTTGACTGGTTAACATAGCAACCAGATCAAAATAACGCGCATTTTTTGAAACGCTGTTACCTAAGCTTCAATATGATATATGACTCTAAGGAGTAAACCCACGGTAACATTGAGAAAATCTGTTTCCAAAATTGGTGCAAATAACATAGACCCCCCCCCTTAAAGCTATGTATTTCAGTACAAATACTGAATTTACATTGAGTTCCTCCATTGACTTACACTCCCCTACAAATCAGAGACATACAGGAAAAAGGAATGATTTTTGGTAGCGATTATTAATTTTGGATTAGCCAAAAGCAAAGCACCTGGTCAGGGACTTTTTGTGCTAGGTGTATAATGTTTTACATCTACTAGTTATAGATATACTATTGATCAATCGTTAACATGAAAAAGTTGTTTCATCGCAAACAAAAAGTGCTTTCATTCAAAAAAATTGTTATAAGGCCAAAAAAAAAAAGTTTGTCTCAGATGACCCGCGCGCATTCCCGAAACCGCCCGCGTTAGCTTTTTTTTTAGGGGTTTTTTTTTTTCTTTTTCAATTCTTTTTTTTTTCAATTTTTTTTTTTCAATTTTTTTTTCTTCTTTCAATTTTCTCAAAAAATCTTGCAAAATCCAACTTTTTGACCAAACAAAAAACGATCAGGTCTAAATTGAAAAAAAAAAAAAAAAATCCGCAGACCGCATTAGATTTTCAGTCTCTCATGTCATCTGAGACAAACCTTTTTTTTTTTTGGCCTAAGGCCAAATGCAAATACAACTAAATATGGCTCTGATCGAAGACCAAGACACCTTGATTTGTTTTTGTCTCGTCAAAAGACATGCAACAAGTCCGATCAAAATCGGAGTACGTTATAAAATTTACGACAGTATAGGTCAATGACCCATAGTGATCCCTTCCTGACCTTTGACCCCAATGTCATGATTGGATCTTTTCTTGTCTTATCGACAGACATAAGATGCAACAAGGCCGATCAAAATCGGAGCACTTTTACATTTTACCCCTGTATACGGTAATGGCCCCTATTGAACTATTCTTGACCTTTTATCGTAATTGACTTTTTTCTTGTCTTATCGAAAGACATAAGATGCAAAAGGTCCTATCAAAATAGGAGAATACCTTAAATGTTACCCTATATAGGTCAAAGGACGCCTAGTGACTCCATATGACATGTCACTTTTAATCGCCGAAGACTTTATATGTGCATGGACCCAAAGAATATTTTGAGCAATTGTGACAGTCATTATCCGTTATTCGACAAGAAGCATTTTAAAGTACTGGATCACATATTCACATGTTGACCTGTGACATCGTCAACCTGGTTTTGATGATTTACTTTTGGTCTCATCAAACCAAACAAGACAAAACAAGTTCGGTCCAAATCGAAGTATGTCTTAAATTTTACCCCTGTATATATATAGGTCAATGACCCGTAGTGACCCCATATGACTTGTCACCTTTAATCGCTGAAAAACCTATGTGCATGTACCATAGGAATCTGTTTTCACCCCAAACCTTTTTCTCCCCCCCCCCCCCCCCCCCCACCCCCGTTTAACCCCTAAAATGTGAATGCTCGTGTCGTGTCGCCACTCATGTCATCCCTTCTCCAATGCCAACAACAAATTTACGCCACTGGAGAAGCTGGTTCGCCAAAAACGCCAACAAGTCGGATCTCTAACACAAGCGATGGATAAGAGAATCCATTTGGATACGCAGGCAGGGGGCCAAAATCATCAACCGCGACGAGGGTATTTATTCTCTAAATCATGTCTACGATCCACTGTTAACACCTAAGCTTCCTGGGAACGAGAGTTCAAGAAAATCTTGCGGGAAAAACAAGTGGATCAAGTCACTACCGAAGAAGTCTTCCGAACGGGAAGACGAAACTGTCTAGCATGTGAGTAGATAATTGGATTTGTGCAACAAAACATTTTTATCATTTCAATCTACAATCCTGATGAACTTATTCAAAGAAAAAAGTCTGATCTCTGATGGTTTTTTGAACAAAAAGTGAAATGCTTTTCCAAGTCAATCGTAGACCCTGAATTTCTTTCAATGTCTATGATGAGTCAATCAAACGTTGAATCTGGCTCCATTTCTGCACTTGAAAGTGTGTATGCCAAGAGCTTCCGGGGTAGCCTCAGTAGACACCCACCAGGGGACCGAATGGGCTTCTGGACCCACGCCGCAAAACTCATGCTCCGCCCTTTTTACGTATCTTGATGCCACAGTAATGATCGCCAAATTTCACATTCAACCCCTTAAAAATAATTTTGGAGATAACAGATATAAATTTCTTTTGTTTGACCTTTCTGTATTTTTCAAGGTATTTTAGGTCTTTGTATCGAACGAATTTCCCAAAATATGATAAAAATGAAGAAACATTTTTAAGAAGAAAATGTGTTAATTGAAACAAATATGTCGCAGGAGAGCCCTCCTAGACCCTTCAGAGTTTCGAGTTTATAATTTCGAGTTTCTAGTTCATGTATTCGAGTTTCGAGTATATCATTTTGAGTTTCAAGTTTATAATTTTGAGTTTCGAGTTTATAAATTTGAGTTTCAAGCTCATTGAGTTTCGAGTTTATTAATTTCGAGTTTCGAGTTTATAATTTCGAGTCTCGAGTTTATAGTTTAAAGTTTCGAGTTCATAAATTCTAGTTTTGGGTTTATAATTTCGAGTTTCAAGTTTATATTTTCGCCCTCGAGTTTATAGTTTCGAGTCCATAAATTCAAGTTACGAGTTAATAATTTCAAGTTTCAAGTTTACATTGATCACAAATACTGTATTATGTAAGATATATATTATATGTATGGCATGATTTAAAGGCATATTATGTGATATTGTCCATGGGACGCCCTATATTTGTGATTTATTCCTAGAAATGCAATTTTCTTGTCAAATTACATTCATAACCATGAAACTAAAATATCTTGTAAGTTACAGAGCAATATGTTTCCTAATTACTTCAAAATCATATTTTGAAATAAGTTGTCATGGTACCAGGACAGTTTATTTTCTGAGTGGTTTTTTTTCGTTCGTATGATTGAATTCCATCGTTTATATACACCATTTGAACACCGTTTACAGTTACAACTGCAACTCGCAACTGTACACAAATTAACACACCCCTATGGAATGCTATGATAAAATCCAAACAAATATGTTGAAAAGTTCCTTAAATGGGAAGCAGATTTCCATTATGATTTAGTAATGTGCTATGATGTGTTTTTAACAGAAAATGCAGTCAAAATAAATTCATGAATTTGGGAAAGTCTTTCCTGATAGTTTAACTTTATTATAAGAGAGAGAGAGAGAAAAATATGTGTAAAAATGTGAACCGGTTAAAAATGCTAAGGCTCTTCATATCCATATTTCCTTTGTAAGATTGAAAAATAAAGAATAACAAACAATTACTCGGTGTGATTGAAAGACCAAATCTATTCCAAGCCCCATATCTTTCATTCCACGCGGGAGTCGTCTGCAGACGACAGTTCCAAAATTTCACAAATATCAAAATTATTGATTATCATCACCATATTTGGAATCAACATCATAAATGCATTAAAATAAGTACAAACATGCTTAGTATTGGTTCAGTAATTCTTGAGATAAGATTTTAAACGTTGGGGAGAGATTTCTGAAAAATCTGTTTGTATAATTTGGTAAAACTAATACTAGCTGTGTGGAAATTGTTAAAACCGGTTGTAGAGCCTTATAGAGGGAATTTGATTGCTATTGATTTTGTTGTTGATAATTTAAACTTTAACAAATTTGTTTAGAAACAAATACAAATAAAAGTTTCCAAATGAATTCTACCAAAACTGCAACACCATGGGTTTTTTGGTTATCATTTACTTTGCGACATCAAAAGGGGCACCTTGCCTTTGAAAAATATGAGACGTCAATACCATCCGAACATGAATGTAAACATGCCGAAAAGCATATGAAAATGTGTACACATGCTGAAAAGCATATGAAAATGCGCTATACATGATGAAAGCATATAAATGTGTTATACATGTATTTGATATGAAATGTAAACATGATGAAACTATGAAATGCGAAAATTATGTGAACATGAATGTAAACATGCCGTGTTATACATGTAACGATAATGAAATGAAAACATGATGAAACTATGTGAAATGTAAAAGTTATGTAGTAATAAACAATAAAAGATTTTAAAAAAAAAATAACATCCGATAAAGTTTCAGGCAAGGTTTCTGATGATTCCTATTTTTTGAAATACTTTTGAAAGTATGAGGAAATGAAGGAATATGTTTATATTTATTTTGGAAAAAGTGTACTTTAGGTCCCATATACTGGTATACCAGTATCGTTCAATACTGGAATATAAAAGTTTCCAGTAGGCCTATTAGTCGATACTGGTACGATATTAACAAATTGTGTTCTAGTATCGAGCGATACGGGAATATTTTTATGTTCCAGTATATGGTGATACTGTTACACGTGATGTCAGTGAGATTTGTCCCAGTATTGAACGATACTGGTACACAATTGTGTTCCAGTATCACTCGATACTGGAACATTTTATATGTCCCAGTATCGGCCAATACTGGAACACTGACCTTGTACCAGTATCGCTTAGGAGCGCTATTACTTCGGTCTGGTAAACCTATTGTTATCAATTACTACGAGAGGATTGCCCAGTGCATATATTTAAATTTGGGGCGTGTACGAGCGGTACTTGCTAACTGCATGGGTGCATGAGTTTCCATTAGTGTTGCAAATTACATCCACGCTCATGCGTTTAAACTACTCAATGGGCATTGCAATACAGCCGGTTGGTTGACGGTCTTTAGGGCACCAATTTATAGCGCTGCGAAGCGGGCCTTGTATCCTAATGGTATACTAGTACAGTCCAGAATCTGGGACCTAAAGTACACCTTTTCCTTTATTTTCTTTATATTTTACAAGCTGCTTTTGCTTTATATCGTAAAATAACTGTGGCCGACAAGGTGCACCTCATGACTTCTTGTGTCCAATTTATGGTATCACTAAAAATGTGATAATTAATTTTTTTTTAAATCTTCAATGTTTATAAAACACTTATGATGAACAGGAAGGTAGATGTTCTGATTGCTGGCCCGATTTTCAAATTGATGTTTTTATTTTATATGAAAGGTCATCCTTAACATGGTCACATTCCAAAGTTTGAGTGGCATAACTCCAATGGTTCTAATTTTAGAAGCATGAGGTCACAAGAACTTTGCCCATTGAGAAATACACAAACTGGCTGGTGGTTAACCACCTTTGGCAGTGATTCACCACATTTTAGCCTATAATTTCTAAATGGAACATTTCTGGCCCCTAAGATTTTACAGACATAATGAGAAAAGTATGGGGATTCTTTTATCAAAATATCATGATGTGAACAAAAATTCATAGCCCCAAAAAAGTGATACACCTTTAATTGCCATGTGATTAATGCATTTAAAAAAAAGTTATGAATTTGAAACCATTACAGGGTGTCCCAGAAATATTTATACCATGTTTGAAAAATAAGACAAATTTAAAAACAACATTGTAGTCTTGGTCTAACGCCTGCAATATAATAATGGGGAGCATGTTTCCTACTTACTCTGTTATTATATCAATAACTTTATCCGTTCCGATGGCATGACATTATTGAAAATTGGTGAAAACCTGTTTTTCACTTTCTACGTATTTCATATGATAAAACTCACAACAAACTTCAAACTGCTTTTTAAGAAAGTTTAATATAAATCACTCAAGCAGAACAATTCCCTCACACCATTCAAGTTTTACTTCAAACATCACCAACAATTGATATATTCTAATTTTGGAAATCAAAGAGGACGCGGCAAATACCTGCATATCATTCAAATTGAGCATTGTGCCAAACATGGTCAATGATTTTATTATGAGTTTCAAAAGAGATCCTTTATATCAAACTCGGAATCTACCATTTTTACAAAAGAGTCCATTAATTCTGCCAGATACCTCCAAATTTTAGAATTCTAAATTCCCAAGAAAGCTTTTCGCTTTAAATAAAATCTTTAGACATTAGAATAATAATCACTTTGACCAATAACATATGTATCCATACCTAATAAAAGATGGATATTTTGTTTTGGTTGCCGGGCTATTGTGTGGCAATGGATGTCGGCACAGCCGGGATCCACTATGATGAAAATTAAACAATTCATGTCCATCATACCACCATGAAAATTTTAAAAATCAAATATATTTTAGTTAAAATATAACTTCAGAATATAGAACTATTGTTGAAATTAAACAATTCATGTCCATTTACCACCATGAAAATTAAAAAAATCAAATATATATTAGTTAAAATATAACTTTGTACTAATCATTAGCTGCATGTTAGTCATTTAAAATATTCTTGAGTTGAAACTTAGACAAAAGTTACATGCATACTAGGTATTGTTAACCATGCAATGAATTGTGTTAACCCACTTCCACCACACCATTTACCACATGCAATGGTAGCAAGCAATCTCTGCCTAAAAATAGACTGCAGTGTCATGGCCTGCCACGGTTGAATTCTTTTTGTCAACTTTCCCATTGCTCTCCTACTATACGTGACCCAACATGAGTAAATGAGGCACAATACGGCAGGAGCTAATTTGATTTAAAAGCCAAAATG
The DNA here is from genome assembly GCA_035610835.1 of Ophiura sarsii. NCBI lineage: Eukaryota > Metazoa > Echinodermata > Ophiuroidea > Amphilepidida > Ophiuridae > Ophiura > Ophiura sarsii. The sequence goes on along the minus strand of CM069447.1, from coordinate 63,052,363 downwards.
TGGGATAAGGTCATAATAAGTCAAATTCATAACAAGTATTATTTCTCTATTTGATACATCTTGTATGCAACCAAAGACTCAAATTCGTGAAAATAAAGAGATAAACTACATTATGAGGTATTTCATTTTCATTTACTCCATTGATTTGTTAACAAAACCAAAACTTTAAATGTCCATAACTTGATAATTTGTATTTGATGTTTTGAGACAGTGATTTTGAATAGTCTGTAACTTTGGTTAGGAATGTGATATAACATTGACTTTGGTATCAAAATGTTCCTTACCTTATACATATTATCGTCATATAAATAACTCAATTTTCATATGTCCCTCATTGTGCCTCATTTACTCGCATTGGGTCACATATCTTCAGGTTAACAATGCCTAGTGTGAATTGTACTAATCATTCGCTGCATGTTAGTTGATTGTCATTGTTGATGGAAACACTTTAAAGGTATATTATGTGATCTTTCCAGGGAACGCCCTCAACATCGAAACAAAAATTGAAAGAAGATTTTCTTGCAGATTTACATTTCTGATCATAAATCGTACATACATTCCAAGTTACAGGGCGATACGATTCTTAATTACTTCAAAATCATGATTTTAGAGTGAAAATAAACTGTCGGATAACACGGACAGTTTATATTTTCACACTAAATTCACTCTAAAACCATGATTTTGAGGTAGTTAGGAGTCGTATCGCTCTGTAACTTGGAATGTATGTATGATTTATGATCAGAAATGTAAATCTGCAAGAAAATCTACTTTCTAAAAAAAAAAATTAATAGAGCTCTCTGGAAAAGATCACATAATATGCCTTTAATTGTTCTCATCCCTGCCTATTAAATGAGTTGTCTGTGGTCTATCTATTCGATATATTCGCTCAGCAGGCAGGTAGTACCCTATATATGAGACTTCATCAGGAGTAACATCATAATGGTAATGGCCGCCGTCACCATGGTGACTGAAGCAGTGGGAGTGTTCAATCCTCAGATCTAAGCCCTGTGAAAAGACAAATAAATGGCGTATTTGTTACTTTTCTGCCAAAACCTTGTACAGTATGTTTTTCTGGCCCTTCAGCATGTATAAAGTAAACTGCCCAACGATTATGCATTGGAAGTGTTGCTTTATTCATGTTCAGTGCAAGAACACTCACAAGGTAGATGTGTTTTTGGCCTTTGAACATGTTTAGATCAGATTGCTCAAAGGTTATACAAGGAAGTATTACTTTATACATGCTGAAGGGCCAGATGGAGATACAATATTTTGACAGAACAGCAATGGTATTGCACAATTATATACTGTAAAGCATGAATTGTTTGCGGCATTAAAATATCGCGAATCATCGACTTCGGCCTTTTTCGCGGTATGATCATTTCGCGAATGTGTTGAGTAGTCATTACAGGCCTTTAAAATGCAAAACATTCGCGTACATGAAAATTTCGCGAGTCAGCTGCACTCGCGGCGAAATTTGCAAAATGTTGATGCACACAAACATTTCATGCTTCACAGTATTTCCCTGTCATAGTTCCTTGGATTTAAATTCGCATTATTTCACGCAAGCTTATTTTCTTGTTGTTTGCTGGGCGTGGCGCCAAAATGCTTGACAGATGCGAACAACTATTCATCTGAAACATGGATATTCACGGCGTGTGACGATTTCACGATTGACCAATTAGGATGCGCGATTTCTTTTTAAAGGGACCAGTATGCACTTCCGGGTTTATGCACATTCGCACCTACGCATTGCAATGCGCACCTACGTACGCAACTCACACATACCCATGATTTGATGGAATGATGTCCAAGGCCTTATGACAGGGAGTATAGATTGTTATTCTCAAAGTAATTTATTTGCAAAACTATTACTCGGAATGCTACAAGTTGCCACAGTGAAATATTATAACAATGCCAAAATTCCCAGTTTTATGGCGAAATCAGGGGCTTCTCAGTGGCAAATGGCTAGTGTGCCTTTAACTCCCTAACTACTACCTGCCTATCTAACAGCGTTCATGATTGGATAATTAGAAAATATACTCATTTGAGTAGCCAATTAAAATCAATCGGTTTCTTTCATATTCAGTGTATTGACTGATTACTCAGTGGGTTATACACTGCTTAAAGGTAGATGTTCCGATTGCTGACCCGATTTTCAACTTCATGTTTTCTATTTTACATGAAAGGTCATCCTTTAAATTGTTGCATTCCAAAGTTTGAGTTGCATAACTCCAATGGTTCTATTTTTAGAAGCGCAAGATCAAAAGACATGTGCCCATTGAGTAGTACACAGACTGCTTGGTGGTTAACCACCTTTGGCAGTAATTCACCACATTTTAGCCTATAATTTCCAAATGAAACATTTTTGACCCCTAATATTTTACAGACACAATGAGAAAAATATGGGGATTCTTCCGATACCAAAATATCTTGATGTGAAAAAAAAAATCATAGCCCCAAAAAAGTGATCGGGTCATATACCTTTAATTCCATTCTTGAGAAAAATTGACTGATTATCGATGTGGGTTCAGTCGATAGACTGATTTGCCATTTTCAAGGAGTTATTAAAATACAGCATCTAAATTATTTTACTCTAATAGTTATCAGAGAGACAATTATTCTAACAATGTCTCTGATTGGTGCAACAAATTAGTCTCCATCTTTCTGGCCAATCAGCAGGTAGTTCTCAAGCGGTAAGGTACATTTAGAAATGAGTCTGCAACACAACAATATGGCTATGAATTCATTAAACACTTACCGGATCAGATGATACAAAAGTACTAAGGACGATTAGAGGAGCCTTCATTTCATAAAACTTCAACCAGTTATCAACATCCTCGTTAGATTTTATAGGAGTCTTAGAAAAGTCCGGCTGAAATAGAATATCAAGATAAAGAAATATAAACTCCTCAAAATAAATAACTTTTGAAATTATTTTCAATCACAGATATTTAGGATTTGTGTGTGACATGTTCATACCGTGTATCATATCAGTAGATAGCTGATATGTTTGTCTTTACAATGAGACCCCATTTGTATATAAAGGGGTCAAAAAAAGTAAGCCCCCCTCTAAAATTAGATTACCTTTGTTTACATAACTTCACACACAATTAGACGTTTTGAAAAAATTAAATGATTATGAAAAGAGAAAATGCTTGGTTACCAATGGAAAGTTTTCAGTTTTCGATATCATGTTTACTTTTCCCAAAACAGTCACATTTCCTCGAAAGGATGTTTTTAGAAAAAGTGGCACTTACTTGTATTGGATTGTGGCAAATTTCATGTTAACGGAAACATCATTTTGGGGATATTTGACTTTTTTGGGAAAAGTAAAGATGGTATTGCAAAGGGGAAACTTTGTACGGATAGCTAAGCGTTTTTCCTTTTCAGAAACATTTCAATTTTTTAAAACGTCTAATTGTGTGGAGGTGTTACGCAAACAAAATTGTATAGGATTTTGAACATTTCCAGTGTTTCTGAGAACATCGTTTTGGGAAAATGAGACAATTTTGGGAAAAGTAAACATGATATTGTACAAGAGAAACTTTTAATAAGAACCCAATCACGAGAGAGAGAGTTTTTAAATTTACTGGTATAGGACCAAGTGCCACTTTTTCTGAAAACATCATTTTGGGGTAAATGTAACTCTCTTGGGAAAAGTAAACATGATATCGAAAATGGTAAACTTTCTATTGGTAGCCAAGCGTTTTATCTTTTCATAATCGTTTCAATTTTTCAAAACGTTAATTGTGTGTGAATCGAAGTTATGTAAACAAAGGTAATCTAATTTTAGAGGGGGGGGGGCTTACTTTTTTTACCCCTTTAGCAATCACCTGTTGCACAGTGCAGGGGGCCCTCTTTGAGAATGTGGGGATTTATCTAAATTTCAATGCGCAAAATTCATCATTTTGTGCTGACAACTTCAGTATACAGAGATTCGTTAGAGCAAACTACAGAACAGACCTTAAGCCAGGGGGGGGGGGGGGGGGGGGGGGGGAGTCCAACATCATGGTGTAAGCATGCATGACCAACGATTTTGCAAACACCCCCTATTGCCTCTAAAGCCAAAATGTTTTCTCCCAAACTTGAATCCCCAAACATGTAAATACTGACGGATATTTACAAAAATACTCCTTTTCAAGAAAAATACTTTGCAGCCAGTGCCTTTTTCGTGTAAACGGTCAATTTTGGACCCCTTTATGTGTTACCCACGTAACACGCCTGATCTAAAACAAACACCCCTTTACACATTTTTTTGGTCATGCATGTTTACAGTGTGATAGTAAAATGGCCCGCTCATTAGGACATTAACACTTTCCACGCTTTAGGCGTCTGCAGACGACATTCCAAAATTTCACAAATTGTGTCAAAAATGTCAAAGTTATTTAAATTAATTGCCATATTCAGAATCACCATGAGAAATGCATTAAAATAAGCATAAACATGCCTAGTATTGGTTCAGTGATCCTACAGGGTGCACTACACTAAATGGGGTTTCCCCTACCCTTAAGGACGGTGTTTAAAACTAAAATTGGAAAGTATGCATCACAAAATCCTTAATTAAAAAGACTTGACAGTAATACCATTGCGTACATGCCTATGATTGTTTATTAATTATGATTAATGAGACATCACCTACATGCACCCTGACTATAAACTGTGAATATCATCTAGGTAAATTTTGAGAGATCTTTCAAATTTGTGCTTTTCACTGGAAACATTGGCGATTACGGCGACATTTCCAAGCTCGTCAGAGAGGTAGTCAACTCCATGGGCATATTTTGGAAAATCGAGCAGGTCAACCTACCTATTTTTTTCACTTTTTGGTGGGGAAATGTGATCATCTTTAAGAAAAAATGACACTACAGGGTCCAATTTCGCAATTTAGTGGTCTAAAACAGAGTTTTATATCAGTGTTTTTGTACGTATCCCTATGGAGCTCTATTTAGTGGTGTGACCCTACATCGAGTCTACTTCCAAGCCTAGTGGGAAAACGAAATAAGGGGTTTCGACCCTGCGAACATTGCTGGTTTTACAGTACATAGAGCCCAAATAATTTCCCGGAACCATACTACCACCTCACCTTAAACTTAATACTACTTACCATTACATGTATCTTAGCTTTGCCATGCTCTATTAGGAATGTGCCTCCCAGTCCCACAGGTTTGTCTCCATATTTAGCTTGAAGTATCTTGCGCATGCAACTCACATAATTCTCATCCCCAGTGCGCTTAGACACCTTGACTTCTAATACCTATAGAGAAATATTAAAAAGTTAGGCGACAAAAAACTGTTCTACAGGCAAACGGAGCACTCAAATAGGCTTATTCTAAAATAGAAGAAGAAAAAATGGGTTGGTTGGGCCCATCCCTCACCTGTCTTCCACTCCATCACAGCCCCACCCCCTCATACACACATATTCTCCCTCCCATCCCCCCCCCCCCCCTCCCAGGTTTGCCTTAATAGTGGAGCGGATATGTGAAAAAGATGTTCACTTCTGGCAGGAAGCATGAAAATTGGCACATAGGGGGTGTTTTGATGCACTGATTTCAAAAAGCCAGGAACCCACATTTTTCGAGCAATGGTGCGGCGGCCATCTTGGATTTCAAATGGCCGCCATTCAAATATAGGAGATTTAGTCAAATTGCTTGAAATCAACTATTTTTAAGATTTATATCCCGCGATTTCACTTGTATGTTTTCTATAACCAGGTGATACATGTACATTAAGATGGATTCGCTGTGCCAATTGTACTTTAATAATTACTGGTTACCATGGAAACCATGAAAAAATGATATTTTTGTGTTAAAATACCTCTAAAATCACTTTTATTTGGAGGTTTTGTCAACTAATCATCATGATATTGCTTTTAGTGTCATTCTGCAATTATGCATAATTTTGACGAAAAATGTGCATTTCAAATTTATGTGGTTTTCATGGAAAACTTTTAAATGGCGTTTTGATGAACATATAATGTCAAAATCACTCCTTTTCAACAGTTGTCACACATTTTCACCAATCTATTACTTGTAAAATAATGCACAGGATGTCAACAAGATGTTCACTTCTTGCAGGAAAATAACTATAACATGATATAGAGTTTTAGAGAGATTGGTTGTGCTAATCATATTTTCATTATTATTGGTTGCCATGGAAACCATCAAAAACAGACATATTCGGGGGGAAATACCTCTAAAATCACTCTTATTTGAAGGTGTTTGTAAACTATCCATCATGATATTGCTTTAAGTATTGTTTTAGTATCATCTGCAATGTACATCATTTACACATGCACATAATTTAGGTAATAAACTGGCATTTTATTTGATTGGTCTCCATGGAAACCTTTTAAATGGCGGTTTGGTGAACCAAAAGGTCAAAATCACTCATTTAATGAACCCAGACGTTTATTTAATGAACCTAGACGCTTATTTAATGAACCTATATAGACATTTATTTAATGAACCTAGACGGTTATTTAATTAACCTAGACGGTTATTTAATTAACCTAGACGGTTGTTTAATGAATCTAGACGGTTATTTAATAACCTAAACGAAAATGTAATATTACAACGTAATTATACGAGGGGCATTCAGTAAATAATGAAAGTGATCATGGTATGGGATGCATGAGTGATTCTATTGAGGGATAATGTGATCAATACAAAGTATGAACCTTTGTCTTTCAAACAATTCACTTTTGGATAGTTAGATACCTTTGGTTATGTAATGTCATTAACATAAACACAATAGGTTTCAGACACTGACTGAAATCTGTCAATTATTTGGCTGGATATGTACTATGTTGAAAATGGGTTGATCGATACATTTGCGTATATCTCGGCAATGCAAGCATAAAAACAGATAACACTTGGCACATAATTAGAAAACACACTTATCTCCGCTTGAGACTATTTTTTAGATCTGAATTCCTTAACACAAACAAGAAGGGACCACCTCAAATGCGCTTTTATTTAGCACAATCCGCAATAATATACCTTCGAAAACAACAAAGGATAAAGAACAATGGAGGGATTATAATTTAGTAAATTTTTGTGGGATGTAAAGCAATAATAGTGGGGATTTCAAGAGGAGCTGTTCATAAAATTTCCTCAAACCATTGAAATTATGTGACGATTACTTTAACAATACATATATAGTAGCTCTAAAGATAACAGTAATAAGAGAGGTTGTGGCAGCCATCTTTGATTGATACATTCATGTATACCTTTATTTTGACTATCACAATATTTACACACATAGATTTCAGCATTTTTTATTATTTCTGATTAGAATTTGAAGGCACAGTAAGCTTTTATCTGGTAAATTTCATGATTTTAGCCCTTTGTGGCCCTGTTCAAAATGATCTGCCGTCTGCGCATGCGCACATTTTCTGCATGTTTCATGCAAATAAGTTCAAAAAATTAGTTAACTATCTTATGGAATCTCACAAACTGGTTAATTGCTTGGATTTTTCATAATTTTTTTGATTTTCCGCAATATTAGTGATTCGCTGACTGGGCATTTTTAAATGAAAATTGGCTATTTGAAATACTGATATTTGTATACTTTTTATTCGATTGCCTCTCCTTACTTTTCCCTCCTATACTACATACATCAAATTACACAGGGATTTAAGTTATTGTCTTTTTATCATACTTACGCGAAAAAAAGGGGGATTTACCTCCTTCTGGTGTCATGTTATGCAATATTCTTATCACATGTTTCATACAAATAATTCAAATTTCCCGCCAAATAACTGATTTAGTAGTGTCCCAAGTGTACTTACTTTGAGACAATGCTATGACGTCATAGTTCACTCTTATAAATCCAAAACTGTATTGTTTGAAAGATAAAGGTTCATACTTTGTATTGATCACATTATCCCTCAATAGAATCACTCATGCATCCCATACCATGATCACTTTCACTATTTACTGAACGCCCCTCGTATTTAACCACGAGTGACTCATGATCATCTAATGATCACGAGTAATCATCTAATGACCACGAGTAATCATCTAATGATCACGAGTAATCATCTAATGATCACGAGTAATCATCTAATGATCACGAGTAATCATCTAATGATCACGAGTGATCATCTAATGACCACGACTGATCAAATAATGACCATGAGGGCCCTCATCTAATGACCATGAGGGATCATCGAATGACCATGAGATGACCACAAGGGATCATCTAATGACCACAAGGGATCATCTAATGACCACAAGGGATCATCTAATGACCACAAGGGATCATCTAATGACCACAAGGGGCAAATACATAATCACCCAGGATCATTAAATGATTCCTTGTGGTCTTTAAATAATTCATTGTGGTCATCAGATGATCACTTGGGGCCATTAGATGATCCCCTGTGGTCATTAGATGATCCCCTGTGGTCATTAGATGATCCCTTGTGGTCATTATATTATCACTTGTGGTAATTAGATTATCACTTGTGGTAATTAGATTATCACTTGTGGTCATTAGATTATCACTTGTGGTAATTAGATTATCACTTGTGGTCATTAGATTATAACTTGTGGTCATTAGATGATCACTTGTGGTCATGAGATGATCACTTGTGGTCATTAGATGATCACTTCTGTTCATTAGATCCCTTTTGGTCAATAGATGATCCCTTGTGTGTTCATTAGATGATCCCTTGTGGTCATTAGATGATCCCTTGTGGTCATTTGATGATCCCCTGTGGTCTTTAAATGATCACTTGTGGTCATTAGATGATCACTTCTGTTCATTAGATGATTCATTGTGTTCATTAGATGATTCATTGTGTTCATTAGATGATCCTTTGTGGTCATTAGATGATCCCCTGTGGTCTTTAAATGATCCCTTGTGGTCATGAGATGATACCCTGTGGTCATTAGATGATCCCTTGTGGTCATTAGATGATCCCTTGTGGGCATCAGATGATCACTTGTAGTCATTCGATGATCCCTTGTGGTTATAGTTGATCACTTGTGGTCATTAGATGGTCACTTGTGGTCATTAGATGATCACTTGTGGTCATTAGATCCCTTTTGGTCAATAGATGATCCCTTGTGTTCATTAGATGATCCCTTGTGGTCATTAGATGATCCCTTGTGGTCATTTGATGATCCTTTGGGGTCATTCGATGATCCCTTGTGGTCTTTAAATGATCCCTTATGGTCATTAGATGATCCCCTGTGGTCATTAGATGATCCCTTGTGGTCATTAGATGATCCCTTATAGTTATAGATGATCACTTGTGGTTATTAGATCCCTTTTGGTCAATAGATGATCCCTTGTGTTCATTAGATGATCCCTTGTGGTCATTAGATGATCCCTTGTGGTCATTAGATGATCCCTTGTGGTCATTAGATGATCCCTTGTGGTCATTAGATGATCCCTTGTGGGCATTAGATGATCACTTGTGGTCATTAGATGACCCCCTGTGGTCATTAGATGATCCCTTGTGGTCATTATATGATCCCTTGTGGTTATATATGATCACTTGTGGTCATTAGATGATCACTTGTGGTCATAAGATGATCACTTGTGGTCATTAGATGATCACCTGTGGTCATTAGATGATCACTTGTGGTAATTAGATCCCTTTTGGTCAATAGATGATCCCTTGTGTTCATTAGATGATCCCTTGTGGTCGTTAGATGATCCCTTGTGGTCATTTGATGATCATTTGGGGTCATTCGATGATCCCTTGTGGTCTTTAAATGATCCCTTGTGGTCATTAGATGATCCCCTGTATTAGATGATCACTTGTGGTCATTAGATTTATTTATTTATGTTTTATTTTATTGAGGGTGTCCAAGACTGCTTTCCAAGTAGGCCGTCATTTTATGCATACATAAACAGATTATTTACAAAAAAGAAAATTATAAAATGATATAGTACCATTTACTAACTCTAACTAATAATAATTTAGTTTGAAGTAGTGATACAAGACTTAAATTGACTTAGTGACAAAAAATTTCAACTCAATACGTATCGTTGGTGAAACATTGTACGCTTACCAGAATCGTATTGTTTTGTAATTTTCGTATGTACCATATTGATGGCCAGATTTGTGTAAATATGTTTTTAAATATTTGCGCGCTACGCCTGCATTGTGTTATGATGCGAAGTCATTCAGTGGAATAGAGAGCCCAGTCCAGCCGCAACCTTAGTGTCAAGTGTTCAACAGGGGGAAAATACACCCCCTCTGACAAGTATATAACCCCGGAATCCCAGAATTCTCAATTTTGTCCCATGTTAGCTTTATGACGATGAATAATTATAGGGTCACGCGTTATGAACTCGCCTCCCAATAGGGTGGTGCTGTTACACTTTTTTGTTTTATGCTGTCATATTCCTTAAATATTTTTAAAACCTCAAAAGCTATCTCAACAAATTTGGTATAATTTTAAAGCCCTAATAACAAGCGTTCTGTCTGCAAAATAGCATTGGTATAACTAATACAGAAGGGGAGCTACAGCTGTTTGAAGTTTAGGGACCAGGGGTGCCCCCGGAAGGGGTGCCGCCTGTACAAACTCAATGGGGATAATCCCATGCTTTGTTCTTTTTACCATAACTAGTCATCCCTAATGTTACAAACACCATTCTGGTCCCATTTGAAAGGATATTTAGTAGTCTTTAAGTATGTGGTTCAACATACTTGTCAACTATTTGTAACAACTAATTAATTATGGATAAGACAATGATCATCAGCTTCCTATTCGCTACACAGTCAACATGAATAATCAGCCTCAATTCACCGGATTTATACAAATGACTATAACAGAAAAGTTTTCAACCTATGATAGCAAAAGTATACATTTTTGGAAAGCTTGGAACTAGAGGAATTCAGAAATGCAGTTTAGATCAGGGAAGGGTACATCCTTAAAAATATTTCTGAAAATTCTAAAAATATATAAAATAAAAATTTGAGATATTCACTAGCCGGTACCGACCTAGTAACCTTTGACAATTATATATCATCTGAATTCAAATATGTAAAGTAAATAATGATAGGGGTAGGTATAAAAATTATATGGATCTCATATTAAAAATTAAAAATTCTGATATTTTCCGAACATTTTGAATCATACCATTTTGGTCCTTGGTCGTACTATAATTTCATTGGCATATTTGGTTTCCTCATGCAATTTCCCTTCAGAAAATGTATACTTTTACTACCTCAGGGGGGTACACCAGCAAATATAAATATGTAAAGTTAAAATCATGTCGCGAAAGCTAAAATCCGTGTGTAACGCGAAAGGAGGCGAGCTTATAACACATGACCATAGTTGTTTGTCCATCACTGTAGTCACACATTATGCTGCTGATATACTATTTCTGTCACTCAATTCCAAAATTAAAATTAATACAACAAATGAGGGTACTAAAATAATAGCAACAGCATATGTGTGACTACAGACCAGGACTAGGTGAATTTTGTCCATGTAGCTTTATGAATATAGTTGTTTGTCCATCACTGTAGTCACACATATGCTGCTGATACTATTTCTGTCACTCAATTCCAAAATTAAAAGTAATACAACAAATGAGGGTACTAAAATAATAGCAACAGCATATGTGTGACTACAGAGACCAGGACTGCTACAGACTGACAATTGACTGAGAGAGGGTTTGAAAGTTTCACCCCACAGTGCATTTTCATAATGGTTATGTCATGGTTTTGTATCGTTGACTAGGGTAGGGGGTTTGTTACGGTCAGGAAATCAAAACGAGCCGACAAGTAGAGCGTCCTGCGGCGTGCGGTCTTGCGAAATTCTGAGATTTCCTGGCATTTTTAATACATATTGACACATTGTTTAAAAGGCCCATGAAGTTGTACTTTATAGCACTATAATTTAATTAAAAAAATGATCTACTCAATGAAATCGAAATCCGTAGCCCAGTCAATTGCGATCGGGGAAATGTTGAAGTTGTGATGCATCATGAGGCCATTTCCTATTTTATAAGGAAAATGGTGATTTGTTGCAGCTGAATTTTATCAATATTAATAATGAAACACAATTTGCGCAACTCAGTTTTAATTTCTTGCCTATGTAATATTTGCGAAAAATATCTTCTGAATAATTTAGATGCGTTTCGATGCCTTTCAGCGACCCGGTTCATGATTAAGTTTCAGCAAATTGCTTCAAAGAACACATAGAATTTAAAATATTAACAAGAAATTACCTCAGGGCATCCATAATTCAAAATATTAATGCAAATAGCTTAAAATTCAATGAGCACCCGTGAAACCCAATGACTTAGTATTATAATAGGCCTACAACCCACAAATTTTCCCAGACATGATTCCTTGCCTACTAAACATTTGCCATCATTTTGATATTGATTGTTTTTATAACAACTACCCTTATTTATCAATTGGAGTCACTGTGACGACGCCGATGACCGAGAAATTATCATCCATGGTAGACTCCTTTGCCTGCCAACCTGCAAAGTATACTTGTTTCCTGTGGTCTGTTCATGTGTGACCTGCTTCAACGAAACCATGCAGTTGATTTTGAGTGACGACAGGAATTGATAAAAATAACAATAACAGGCAAATTAGTTACAAAACATACACTCAACGTATGTGCTGCCCAAAAGTGCAGTTAGTTTTAAGGTATTGAATAATTAAACATTGGGCTTTTCAAGTTATGGAATCTGCATCTGGCTAGTTCTATATGGAAAATTGCATGCATCTGGCAGACTGGAATGTATAGAACTGTTTACAAGCCGTACCCAGATAACACAGATACGTCGGCCCGACGTCGGCTTTTGGTCAGTACCGTCGGCTGGACGTCGTGTCTTATTCGGGACGTCCATTAAACGTTGGCATAACGTTGGCATTTATGGGCTTACAAAACGTCAGTCTATTGACGTCATCAGAACGTCGGGTATAAGTCGGATACAGTACGTTGACCTATTACCGTTGTATGGATGTCGGTTGTTAGGTCGGCAAAAAAACGTAATTATGTGGTTCATATTGGGAATGTCCTCTAAACGTCGGCTCGACGTTGGAAAAACGTGGTTTACAATAGTCGGCTCAATAACGTTGTATGGAGGTCGTCTTTAGGCCAACTGCAGAACGTCAGCTCAATGCTGTCAATTTGACGTTGGCTTAACGTCGCCGAAAAATGTAAATTCTGGCATTAACTTAACTTCGGCTATAGGCCGCTGAGAACCGTCAGAAAATGGCTATGACATCGGCAAACTGTAGCCTACACCAGCTTATTTCACCTTAGAAATAATGTAAAACTACGACATATATACATGTAGGCCTACGTGTACATACAGGGAAAAAACAATTGCATGAGAATAAAAGAATAACATAACGTAAAAAACGGACTCCATGGCAGGGCATGGGTGCTACTATTCTGGCGCAATTTAACATTAATATAGTAATATCCGTTATTGAATAAAAACAATAATGAGTAACTAATTCTAAACAATATAACACAATACGGTAGTCCAAAATTCATAAATAAGAAAATGATGAATAAATGCTCTAACCAGCCTCAGGAATATCAGTTTCGACGATGAAACACTACTTACTGTCCCGATAATAAGCCAAGCTCAGCCCTAGATCAGGCCGTTGGTTGCTGAATAACTTCAACGACAAATTATTATCAAGTCGATTTATCAACGCTTTGCCGACGTCGGCAACTCGACCTTCACCCGTTGGTCTTCCTTGAAATAATATACATTATAATTCACTATTTTCATTATCTTTATGCTTTTTTCATACCAATATCAACATTTACAAACTTATTTCACCAATATCTCATCCATATTTTAGTCAGAATTTAATAAAGCCATATTTAGTCATATAAAATTGTTTATATTAACACATAACGCTCTGACATTATCAACTACTTCATTGGCTCAGTCGTTAGAGCGTCAGACTTAGAATGCAGAAGTCCCGGGTTCAATTCCCCGTCCGGTCAACTTAAGGTAAGTTCATCTAAAAATCTTTAATTACATGCAAAAATAAATTGCGAAAGAAGAATACAATGCATATATGACACATAAAATTGCAGAAAATATGATCCTGTATTTTATTTTGCATTAAAACATCATTTTTAATTAACATTTTAATGATAAAATAGGTCGGCATAGAGTCGGGTAAATGTCGGCTAAACGTCCCCACGTACGTCTGCCCAACGTCCCGCCGACGATTCTCCATAAATGGTCGGTGCGACGTCATTCCGATGAGCAGCCGACATCTGAGCCGACGTCTCTGGGACGTTTGGTCCGACCAAAACCCGACGTCGGCCCGACGTATATGTGTTATCTGGGTAGGTTGGTGAACATTTGTGAAAATTGTTGTAAAAGGAGTTATTTGTCCTTTTTCACCAAACCGTTATTTAAACGGTTTTCATGGAAACCCCTAAAATTCATCAACACCATCATCAAAATTATATATAATTGCCAATCATAGAATTATCAAAATTATGTAGGCCTATTGCTGAAGATACTAAAAGCAATATGTTGATCAGTGGACAAAACCCTTCATATAAGAGTGATTTTACAAGTATTTCTAACAACCAATCCATCTCAAATTATGCACAATGTTATAGAGAACATAATAGTATAAATCTTGTGGTATAAATATCATAAATAGTTGATTTAGAACAATTTTACTAAATCTTATGCTTGAATGGTGGCCATTTTGAAATCCAAGATGGCCAAAAAACCATTGCTCAAAATATATGGGTTCCTTAATTTTTTTAATCAGTGTTTCAAACACTCCTATTAGCCCATTTTCATTCTTCCTGCCAGAAGTGAACATCTTTTCCACACCTGGTTCACTCTATAATGTTTTACATGTGTATGTGAAAATTGTTGGAGTGATTTTGACATGTTCATCAAACCGCCATTTAAACAGTTTCCATTGATACTACTAGAAATTGAAAGGCACATTTTTCATCCAATTATGTATAACTGCAGACGATACTTAAAGCAATATCATGATGAATAGTTGACAAAAACTTCCAAATAAGAGTGATTTTAGAGGTATTTTTACCCTAAAATGTCTATTTTTGATGGTTTCCATGGTAACAAGTAATAATAAAAGTACAACTGGAACAACCAATTCATCTACAATCATGCACTCTGTTATAGAGAACATATTGGTGAAATATCTGAGTATAAATCTAAAAAATAGTTGATTTAGAGCAATTTCACTAAATCTCCTATATTTGAATGGCGGCCATTTTGAAATCCAAGATGGCTGCCACACCATTGCTCGAAAAATGTGGGTTCCTGGCTTTTTGAAATCAGTGCATCAAAACACCCGTATGTGCCAATGTTCATGCTTCCTGCCAGAAGTGAACATCTTGGTCATTTTTTGTTACATATCCGCTCCACTAGTATAATGAATGTATACGTATAGATTGGCCAATAAAGAGCAGTCAGTTGATTTATAACATTTTAGTAGATGGCGACCATCTTCAAGAATCACTTTGGAGTACCACTCCTCCAAGCCCCCTCTCCCTTCCCCATCATCCCCAAGCTGTCACACACCCCTCTCTTACCTTGCTAGATTTTTCTTCATTAAAGAATGGGTTGGCCTATCAGTTGATCTAAAGTATTTTATAATCATAACAAAAATTTGTCGTTCACAGCATCATGATAGCGAGCGCTTGCGATTATTACAAAGGTTGAGCGTGTCCTTGCATGCAGTGTGTTCCAAAACAGTCGCAACACGGCGTGGTGTCATGTTGATTAGGACCGCGATTGGTTAATTACCTATTTGTTTACAAGTATGTCACATCTTCCGGTTTTACTACACCCTTGCCATTGCGAATGACGCAGTTACGCACCAGTCTCATGGGACGCTGGAGAATCGTATACACTGTGATCGACACATTTTTTGTTTTGATTATAGTAGATAGCCGTCATCTACAGAGATCACCATAGGGTACCTCTTCTCCCTTGCCCTCTTCTCCCTATCCCCCTCTCTCCCCTTACCTTGCCAGGTTTTCCTTCATTAAAGAATAGATTGGCCAGCAAACAGCAATCAGTTGATTTATAGCGTTCTAGTAGATAGCTGCCATCTTCTGGGACAACCTTGGAGTACAACTCCTCCATACCCCCTCTCCCTCCCTATCCCCCTCTCCCCTTACCTTGCCAGGTTTTCCTTCATTAAAGAATAGATTGGCCAGCAAACAGCAATCAGTTGATTTATAGCGTTCTAGTAGATAGCTGCCATCTTCTGGGACAACCTTGGCGTACAACTCCTCCATACCCCCTCTCCCTCTCTATCCCCCTCTCTCCCCTTACCTTGCCAGGTTTTCCTTCATTAAAGAATAGATTGGCCAGCAAACAGCAATCAGTTGATTTATAGCGTTCTAGTAGATAACTGCCATCTCGTGGAATCACCTTAAAGTACAACTCCTCCATACCCCCTCTCCTTCCATATTCCCCTCTCCCCTTACCTTGCCAGGTTTTCCTTCATTAAAGAATAGATTGGCCAGCAAACAGCAATCAGTTGATTTTTAGCGTTCCAGTAGATAACTGCCATCTCGTGGAATCACCTTAAAGTACAACTCCTCCATACCCCCTCTCCTTCCATATTCCCCTCTCCCCTTACCTTGCCAGGTTTTCCTTCATTAAAGAATAGATTGGCCAGCAAACAGCAATCAGTTGATTTATAGCGTTCTAGTAGATAACTGCCATCTTCTGGGACAACCTTGGAGTACAACTCCTCCATACCCCCTCTCCTTCCATATTCCCCTCTCCCCTTACCTTGCCAGGTTTTCCTTCATTAAAGAATAGATTGGCCAGCAAACAGCAATCAGTTGATTTATAGCGTTCTAGTAGATAACTGCCATCTTCTGGGACAACCTTGGAGTACAACTCCTCCATACCCCCTCTCCTTCCATATTCCTCTCTCCCCTTACCTTGCCAGGTTTTCCTTCATTAAAGAATAGATTGGCCAGCAAACAGCAATCAGTTGATTTATAGTGTTCTAGTAGATAGCTGCCATCTTCTGGGACGACCTTGGAGGTATGACTAAGATTATTAGCTTCATTTTCTCCGGAACCAAGCTGAACATTTGGCATCCACTAATCACAAACAAACAAAGCGGGTAAGTACAGCTTAATCTTATACTCTGTTCACTTAACCCCCTGGGCACTACCGGCCTATCTTACAATGGTTCTGATTGGTTTATTGCAAGGTATACTCATTTGAATAGCCAATTAAAATGCCGCTTGTAAAATATTTCACTCCAATCTTTATTAGGGATACAACTATTGTAAAAATATCTCTGATTGGTGCAATAAATCAAGTATCTATCTTTCTGACCAATTGGCCGGTAGATCTCAGGGTGTTAATAATAATAATAATAATAATGCACTTAATATAGCGCCCAACACAAGAAAATGCCTCTGGGCGCTTTAAATCTTAAAAACTACTAAAATCCTAAATGTATATACCATATTAAACATTGCAGTAAAGCTATACTGCATTCAACTAACTCTGTGCAGTGACGTCAGAGTGTATTCTAATGATAGCACCTCATTATTACATGCATGATTGTAATGCAGTAGCGTAGGTATCTACGCACACACTTGGGGTTGGGTGGCGCAGTGTATTCTACACGTCTTTCACCAATGAGGTCCGATTTGGACTCCCGGTTCTCGGCAGCTTTATGTGAATTTGTCTTCTTGATTTTACTTAAGTGTGTTCTTCAGATGTATCAGTTCATTGTGAGTACATCAAAGTATTTTCTCATAATCATGTGATCTCTATCATAGACCCTGGGGTCTATGATGTCTCTACACACACTATTTACAATGTTAGCCCATGCCCATCGCCATGCCTTGTTGAACAATTGAATGACCACGCAAACTTTAAACATCAGTGTATCCATGCTGTGCGCATTCAAACAATCACATAAGCCGTATAGTCACCTTCAGTGTATGAATAGATAGAGGTCATCATACTATTGAAAAGTTTGTCAACTTACAAAATAATTTGCTGGATTTGTTTAAAGGGGCATTGAGAAATGTATCGATATACTAAATGAGCAAATAACGTAGCCCAAATCCAAAATATCATACAATTCCGACATCGCCTTCATGCCAAAATAAGCATATAACGGCACTTCCGGGTTGAGATTTGCCGCTTAAGTCCGCGAGTAAAACGATGCATAACTTCCGTATTCAGCACCTGAGTTTCGATAATCATGAAATTTTATATGATAAACGGTGAATATTGGTAAACTGTTTCAGATAGTATTACTTTGATGCAAAAAACTGATTTCCAGGATAACTGAGGGCGCACTCCCATACGTATCTCTCAATGCCCCTTTAACTATTTTTAATCAAATCCAAGAATAGGATGTTTATCTTGGTTCAAAACAGTCATCATTAGTGAAAAGAGAGGAAACAATAAAAGTAGCTTCCTTAGTGATAAGGATAAATCCACTATCAGCATTTAGCTTGTCAAACCCAAGGCTCAAAACTGCATGTTTGTAAGGGAACCTGTGCAACTTGATAGACATGTTATTTTGATTTTGTTATCATATTTTTAAATCGTGGTGCATTGTTTACGATTTCTCCTCTTGTACAAGACAGCCGTATTTCATTCATTATGTTCTCACTTCCTTAACACTTTTTGACCGGTGATTTGACATTTCGCCGGTAATAAATCTTCTAAGGATGTTTCTATTTCCCACTATGTGGTCCAATTAAAAGACTGCAAAGGACATCATTAGGCCCCAAGGGCATAAACTAACCTTTATAACCCTGAAAATGGACCACATAGTCAGCAGTTGACAAAATCTTAGATGATTTATTACCGGCGAAATGTCAAAATCACCGGTCCAAAAGTGTTAAGGAATGGGAACATAATGTTCATACCTTACCTCTGCATTCACTCCTACATGTTTATATGAGGCTGCACCAGCACCGAGTACATACGAACCAGGCATGTCAACTAACGCGGCTATATCATTGAGGCTGTATATCTGAAAGTAAACCAACCATAACATGAATTCATCCATTCAGCCCTTATCCCTCCCCCTCCCCTATACAAACTTCACAAAACAACATATGGCTTTTGCAGTGTTTTCAAAATGTGTTGAAATTGATGATGGCTAAGGGGTCGTCCATAATTTCGCCATTTTCAGTTACGTACAGAGCGTACGTAACAGGGGGAGGGGTCGAAATATACCCCAACCGTACGTAACTTAAATGGCGATCTTGAGAGGCAGGATTTTATTTTAAAGTACAAAATAAAAGAATATATGGAAATTTTTCGCACGCTACGCGCACATGTGTCTCCAAAATGCAATATAAGCTTGTTTAGAGCCAAAATGTACCTCAATCATAGCAACAAATGTGAATGTCAAACATTTTCGCACGCTACGCGAACATTTCTTTTGCCATAATAATCTTGTCGGTTTTCCTGTCATTTCTGCACCTCCCCCATATATGAAATACCTAGCTACGCCACTGACAAAAATGTTTCATGTACACGAAGCAATTTTACTTCTGTGTTTTTAAAACAATCCATGGCTCAAGTTCCTAATGTTGTTGTTTATCATTTCTATATTTAAAAGCATTTAATATATGTGCCATTTGTTTCAAAATATCTTGATAATTTTTGTTAATTATTTATCAAAGAAAATTATAATTTTTTTACCAAAGAAAAGAACGGCAGAATCAACACCAGAGATATACAATAAGTTTATTTTTCTCTATTGTGTACCGTACAGTTTCTGAGTTAAGGAAGGAAAACCTGAACATAAACCACCCAGCTATGGGTAAAATAGCTAAGGAAGGTATACCTGAACAAAAACGACAATGGTCAATAGATCTAGGACTATTGGAGTAGTTTGAAGATCTATTGAACTTTGCTTAATTATGTTTCAATCTTAATCACTGAGACAAGGGGAGAATATACTCAATAGCCTTGGCCGGCAAGTATTCTAGAAGAAGGACAACTTTGATTACAAACCTTACTGTAGGATTTGCGGCCACAGTATTATTTAGCAACAGAAAATCTATGATGTTACAACTACACAACACTAGGGTTAAAGTCCCTACTAAATCAACATCTCCTGGTGCAGACATTAATTTACAAAAATCCCATGACGGCGTGTCCTTAAATCCTTCTGGAAGGGGCAAGCCTGAATACGGTGCCTGCATGAGGAGAAACCTTATTAAATGTAAGAATGTTACTACAGTATCTACTATGAATGTCAGAACAATAAGAGTACAGCAGTGCAGAGAGGAGCTTGTTTCTAACTTCATTAACTACAACATCGAAGTGCTGGGTATTCAGGAGCACCGCATTGTACATGACGAACCAGTTAGATACGAGAGCATCCTCGGAAAGACGCTTATCACAACATCAGCAACCAGAAACAGTGCAGGAGCAGCAGTCGGTGGAGTTGGCATATTATTAAACACTCTAGCCAAAAGTTCGCTTTCAAGTGCCAAGGCACATACTGACAGAATACTAGTCACTAGCTTCCAGGGCAACCCTGCAACATCAATAATAGTTAACTACTGTCCCACAAATGTAGCAGACGATGATATCATTGAGAGCCACTTTGACCACCTGAGGAGGGCAATTGACTCTATCCCAGCGCACAACGTCCTGATAGTAGTTGGCGACTTTAATGGCCGGATAGGAGCAGAGGACGCCAAGTTTACTTACCACGAGGAAACCAATAGAAATGGAAAGCACTTGAAGGATCTAGCCACTGAGAAAAACCTTATCATTGCAAACACACAGTTTCAAAAGAGAAAAGGAAAACTGTGGACATATACAAGCCCAGGTGGAAATCAGTACCAGCTAGACTATATTCTTGTAAGGAGTAAGTGGAGGAATAGTGTCATGAATGCCGAAGCATACAACACCTTTGCCAGTGTGGGCTCTGATCACAGAATTGTGTCAGCTAAGATGAGGCTGAGCCTGAGGAAAAGTAATACAACGCCAAGAAAGAAGCCATATGACTGGAAAACCCTGAGTTCTGACGGGAGCTTACAAGTGAAATATGCAGTTGAAGTACGCAATAGGTTTAAAGTCCTAGAGGATGAGGAAGAAACAGCCACTGACAAGTATGACAGATTTATCAAAGCAAATAATGAAGCAGCAGAGAAGATCATACCAGTCAGGAAAAGGTCTCATAAAACACGTTTCTCCAGCGATCCAAGGGTAGTTGCGGCAAGAGATCAAATCAAAGACACATATAATCTCTATCAACAGGACGTCACTGAGGGGAAGAGAGTTGAGTACAGGAAGGCAAAGCAAGGACTTGATGAAGCCTACAATCTAGCCATAGTAGAAGACCTGAACAGCAAGATCAAGGAAGTAGAAGCAGCACATTCCAATTGCAAGCATGCTTTAAGCTGGAGGCTTATCAATGAGATCACTGGTAGAAAAGCATCCACCAAAGGACAGCTGGAGGGAGAAACTCAGAAAGATCGGGTCACAAACTGGTATAACCACTTCAAAAACCTTCTGGGGAGCCCACCAGACATCAGTAATGAGGATGAGGAAATCACACCAATCCTAGAAGATCTGGAAATTAAAACCGGGCCTTTCGACCAGGAAGAATATGACAAAGCTAAAAAGTCACTGGTAGAAGGAAAAAGCAGTGGTGAAGACAATATCCCACCTGAAGTTCTGAAAAGATGCGACCTGGACGACATTGTGTTGAGCTTCTGCAATGAAGCATTACTGAAAGGGAAAAAACCAAGCCAATGGTCTGTGCTCAACATTGTTCCAATTCCAAAATCAGGGAATCTTAGCCTAGGAGGCAACTACCGAGGTATCAGCCTAAGTTCTATTGTTGCCAAAACATACAACAGAATGATCCTGAACAGAATCAGACCAGAGCTGGATCAGCATTTGAGAACCAATCAAAACGGCTTCAGGGTTGGAAGGACGACAGCGGGCCACATACTGGCACTGAGGAGGCTCATAGAAGGAGTTAAAGCCAATAACCTAGCAGCAGTAATCACCTACATTGATTTCAGAAAGGCCTTCGACACAATCCACCGTGGCAAAATGCTGAAAATTCTGCGAGCTTATGGAATACCAAAACAAGTCGTTGAAGCAATCGGAGGAATGTACGAGAATACCATGGCTAAGGTAATATCACCTGACGGAGAGACTGCACAGTTTGAAATATTGGCTGGAGTTCTACAGGGAGACACACTTGCCCCATATCTGTTTGTGATTGTGCTGGACTTTGCCCTGAGGATAGCCATAGAGGGGAGAGAAGAAGAGCTTGGTTTTCATCTTGACAGGCGTAGAAGTAGGCGGATCGGGCCAGAGGTGGTGACAGACTTTGACTTCGCCGATGACATTGCGTTGTTGTCAGAGAAATTTCATCAAGCACAAGATCTGCTGCAAAGAGTTGAGACATCAGTAGCAAAGGTCGGTCTCAAAATGAATGCTAAGAAGACCAAGTTTATGTCATATAACCAGAGCCAGAAGGGATCCATACAGACAAATGATGGCAACAAGCTGGAGGAAGTTCAAGATTTTAAATATCTTGGTGCCTGGATGGAGAGTACGGTAAAAGACATTAAGCAACGCAAAGCAGCAGCATGGAGAGCGTGCGGCAAAATGAACAAAATATGGAAGTCAACTCTATCTCGGAAGTTCAAACTTCGTCTGTTTGCCTCAACGGTGGAGTCAGTTCTGCTATATGGATGCGAAGCTTGGACCATTACCCCCAAGCTACAGAAAGAGCTAGATGGCTGCTACACCAGAATGCTGCGAGTAGTACTCAATGTCAACTGGAAACAACATATACCAAACACCCAACTGTATGGTGACCTCCCCAAAATAAGCCAGAAGATCCGGAAGAGAAGAACAAGGTTTGCTGGCCACTGTTACAGAAGTGAGGAGCCAGTATCCAAACTGGTGCACTGGATCCCCAAACATGGCAAAAGAAAGCCGGGACGACCTGCCCTGACATTTATCGATCTACTCAAGCAAGATACTGGACTGGAGACGAGTGACATAAAGACAGCAATGAACGACAGAAGAGTGTGGAGAAACATCGTAGATCGGGGACACGACCCGAATTAAGTAAGTAAGTAAGTAAGTAGTACAGTTTCTTATGTTGTATACGGTAATTCGTCTTTAATACAATGGTTTTTAATCAAACATGAGGGTTTATCAAGCCATGAAAATTTCGCCATTTATTGCGTACGTAACTCGAGGGGGAGGGGGTAAAAAGTTACGTACGCTCTGTACGTAAGTGAAAATGGCGATAAATTTGGACGGCCCCTAAACAGATGGGACATTCAACAAAATAGCTGTTTTTGAATAGTTTAGAACTTGTTTAAAACAAATCTGCAATATTTTAGAATGGTTAAATTTAACTGAAACATGAATTACGTCTTGACGAATTGAACAGGTGATGAGATTCATTTGACGAATTGAACAGGTGATGAGATTCATAACCAATTTCAATCGAAATGGGTATTCAGTTTTTAGTGCATCAGCGCTAAGGTATCAAAAGACAGATAATCAATAGGAATTTACTATCATGTAAAACCAAGCTACAATCATGGTAAATTCCAAATGGCTACATAGTGTATAGCCAAATTATGAGGTAGGCGGTAGAGCTTGTGGAATTATTATTACAGAGCAATGTCTGAGAAAATAAATTTTACTGTCAAAGCTGAATTAATGTTGTTTTAGGAAAAACATTTTTTTACTTTGTAAATACACCATTCTACCCCCCCCCCCCCCCCCCTTCCTTCTCCTGTGTGTTTGGCTAGACCAAGCGTGTGCAACCTGCGGCCCGCGAAGCAATCCCAAAATGCCCATTGATGCGGCCCGTTTTAACCGAAACTCCCTAGGTTACACTAATGGCGAATTGATTTAGTGGTGTCCTCCCTTATAATTAGTAGGGTGTCGCAGTGGCGTAGCCAGAGGGGGAGAGGGGGGCAATTTCCCCCCCCCCCCCCAATATTGACTGTCGTGTCGATTGAGATTGGCACTGTTGGTTCATTTGACAAGAGGAATCATGGAATTATGATGGTCAAAAGTGCACAGACCAAATTGTTTCGCGCGCTACGTGCGCATGGGTACCCCAAATGGATTCTTTTTTGGTAGAAACTTGTTTGCAGAAA
This sequence comes from Ophiura sarsii, assembly GCA_035610835.1. Classification (NCBI taxonomy): domain Eukaryota; kingdom Metazoa; phylum Echinodermata; class Ophiuroidea; order Amphilepidida; family Ophiuridae; genus Ophiura; species Ophiura sarsii. The sequence goes on along the minus strand of CM069447.1, from coordinate 63,028,244 downwards.
TGTACCTCAATCATTGCAAAAATAAGTGTAAAGTCAAAAAAAATCATGTGCTATGCGCGCATTCCTTTCATCGGAACAAACTTGGGATTGCGTGTTAAAATCCCTGGTTAAAATGGCGAAGAGAAGCGGGTATCCGGATGTGTTCTGGAATGTTTGACAATCACTGGGGCCCGTGAATGGATCTCAAAATCACAATGAGGCCCGGTGGTAGAAAAGGTGGCACATGCTTGGGCTAGACCTACCTTATTGAGCTGTGGTGTTGGGATTAAGAATGGCGGACCACCAACATCTACGAGCTTTGGCTTGCCGCAGATTCCTACATAAAACATACAAAAAATGTTAAAAAGTTTACCAATTTTTCATTCTTCTTATATCTTTGATTCCATATTAATGCATTTTAAAACTCATGAGACATATTTGTTTTGGAATTGAATTGCTGAATAACTTAGATTCACATGCTTTTATTCCATGTTGATATTATTGTCATTTTTTAGTACCCCATGTTTACTTCTACAACTGTTAAAAGAAATATGTAAGTTATTAGCACCACCACAGCCCCACCCATGTGACATCCACAACAAACCCATGTGACACGTCACATGTAATTCCATGACACGTCCATGTGACAACAATGACATTCAGATGACATACCCATGCATCACTCATTTATCCCACGACAAGTCCACAATGCATCACTCATTCATCCCACGACAAGCCCATATGACACCCATGTGATACAAAGACATTACCCATATGACACTAATGTATATCCCCACTACATATCCATGTGCCACCCATGTGATCACCAGCTAGCACTATAGCTAACATTTAGTGCCAGGTAAATTTTACAAGCATTTTAATAACAACACTTCTTAGATGTCAATATTGACTTTTTACAGCTAAATGTAACAAAATGGACCAATTTGTCATTTTTGTGCCGGTTGGGTGGGGTGGTCTGAAAGACGAATTTCCCTGGTTGTTTTAGCTGAGTGCTGGTTACTGCTGACTGGTGCCGACCGGTATAGTCCCGGGAGGGGGGGGGGTACACTGACATTTGAAAAGGGTATAGGTATGTGTCGCGCTGAAGACCCCCCTTTTCACCCTCTGCTGCTAGCTCTTATGACCCCCCTTTTGAGCCTGCATCAGTTCTTAAGACCCCAATTTTATTGAAAATTCAAAAAATAGCAAAATTCTGCGTTCCAAAGCCCAATTTTTTGAAAATTTTGCGTTCTAAAACCAAAAAACCCCAGAAAATGTGCGTTCTTGCTAATCAAAATTGAACTATAGGCCAGTTCTCAAGACCTACTTTTTTGAAAAAATCAGTTCCTAAGACCCTATTTTTCGTCATGAAATCCACTCAGTTCAGTTCTGTAGCCCCCCTTTTTGAGACCCTGTGCGGCATACCCCTACCCACCAAAAAAGTTGAGTGCCCCCCCCAGGGGGTATAGCCACAACCCTGGTGATCACCATGACACGCTCATGTGACACCCTATACTCTACCTGGTGCGGCCAATGTGAACGGTTCCTTTGAGAGATCTGGACAATCCACTACATTCACTGATACTGACTCAAAGTTACTGCCAAGTCCATTCTGTAAAACTAAACAATGCAAAAAGAAGAAAGTTAATTTGTGTACTTATTTTAGAGAGACCATAACTCTTATTGATTCTCTCATCATGTGAGATGTAAAATGCCAAAATCCTGTTATTCTTTGGGCCAAACCAACCCATTTTTTTTACAAAATGTGGAAAATTTTGGGAAATCTTTGAAAAAGAAAAAAAAATCATTGAAAACGTTGGAAATTAAAAAAATATGTTGATGTTCATGAAAATTTGAAAACAAAACAACACACAAAAACACCCACCCACCCGAACCCTACCAGAGGTCCGTTTGTCTGTACAAAACATTTTTTCCTGTCACCTAGGCAAATGTTGTAATCTACATTATGACATTCAATTTGTTACCAACAGTGGCGGCACCAGCATCATAAATTGGGGAGGGGCAAAATGGGGGGGGGGGGGGGGGCAAGAATTAAAAAGTACAAGCGAAGCGCACACATTTTTTTGCCATTTTACTCTAAAACTGTCAAATTTGGTCTAATTTGAACTAATTTGGTAAGCAAATTGCAAAATTTTGTCTAATTATACCTAATATGGTGATAAAGAAACGATCCACAATCTCCCAGATTCTAGCATTGAGAAGAATAATTGAAGGAATGAAAGAAAGAAACCTTCCACTCGCCGCCGTGTTCATAGACTTCTCTAAGGCTTTTGACTCAGTACACCGCGATCGCATGTTTGACATCCTCAGTGCCTATGTTATCCCTGGAACCATTGTCAAGGCAATAAAGTTAATGTATGACAACTCTTCGGCTATTGTCACATCGCCCGATGGGGAGACGGAACCTTTTAAGATTTTAGCTGGCGTTCTTCAAGGTGACACCTTGGCACCCTTCATCTTCATCACAATTCTTGACTACGTAATGCGCTGTGCCCTGACAGATATCCATGATGAAACAGGTATACTGCTGGAACCTAGGAGGAGTAGACGCTATCCTGAAATTCGTCTTCACGATCTCGATTTCGCAGATGATATAGCTCTCCTAGCAACATCAATCAGTAAAGCGGAATTACTGTTACAGAGTGTTGAGGCAGCATCAAATGCAGTTGGCCTGCATTTAAATGAAGGAAAAACAAAAAGCCTTCTTATAAATATTGCCACCTCAGCCAGTGTAAAGGCCATCAAAGGAGTAGAGCTGGAAAACGTCTCCAATTTCAAATACTTGGGGGCCTACGTTCTAGACTCATCCCAGGATTTCAAATGCAGGAAAGCACAAGCATGGGTTGCCTGCAACAAACTGCAGAAGATCTGGAAGTCTGATCTCGAAAGAACTACAAAAATCAGATTGTTCAAAGCCTGCGTAGAAAGCATTTTGTTGTACGGCTCTGAAACATGGACCATCAGCAGGAAAATCAGAATCAACGGATGTTATACTCAACTGTTACGTAGAATATTTCACATCAGTTGGAGAGATCACATCCCAAACAGCGTGGTATATGGCGATATCCCCCCTATAACATCAATAATCAGGCAGCGCCGTTTATGTTTCGCTGGCCACTGCATGCGAACAACCAACCAGCCTATCTCCCGTCTAATTTTCTGGACCCCTCCTGGTGGGAAAGCTAACAAGAAGAGGCAGAAGACACCTTCAGTATCCTGATACCGTCAAGAATGATATGGGTTTAGATCCTCTAGAGATCCGCCAACTCATGAATGACAGGAAAGTCTGGGCCCAGTATGTTGCGACTGCTTCCTCCATTTCGTCCACGGACGACCAATGATGATGATGATGATGATGATGGTGATAAAATATGAAATATAAAAAAGATGTTCCTGAATGTATATGACATCAATGTTGAACTTTGATGCTGAATCAGCAAGTTCTCCAAGACAATGTGGTTGGTTCAGCGTTCTTGTGTTAAAGGTGCTGACTTGGAGAATACGTTTACATTTAACAAATTTACGTTTACATTTTACAAAATTTACACTTGATCCTCCATTTGATCCCGAATCAGCCTCTGTCCTCCTTGGTAGGTTTGGGGCAGATGCGTCATATTTCAGATTCTTCTGACGAGATGTCCTGTGGGATATTGAGGCAGGGGCTTTAACCCTGGTGCTTTGAATTGTTTCTTCCATTCTTACTATTGGCTAAATACTCCATTGGTGCGCCACGCCTAGTGGAGTTTTGTGCTGTGCAAACAGCACAAAGTTGTCTGGTGACCGTTGAAAATTGTCATATTGATAATTTCTCCTTCGCCCCTAACCTTAGAGATCCAATATATTATATTTTATACCTTTTTGAATTTTTTTTTTTTTTGGGGGGGGGGGGGGGGGGGGGCAGGAAATATATTGGGGGGGGGGGATGATATATTCTGTAAAAAATAAAAATAAAATGTGACCCTAGTTTTTACAATATTAGGGTCGGTCGCTGAGGGCAACACAACTCTTTTTTTCCCTTATTGTGTACTTATTGGTGTACACATACCAATCTCCCCTCCCCCATCACAAACCCCTCTCACCCCCCCCCCCCCCCCCATCCCACAGGCATAAACCCACTCAACCCCAACCACAAACCTACTCCACCTTCCCACAATGCCCCCTCCACATCTAAACCACATCCACAAACACCCTCCCCATCACTAACCCCCTCCCAACCACAATCCCCCCATCACTAACCCCTTCCCAATCACAAAACATCCTCCCCCCTATTACAAAAATCCCATGGTATCAATTATCGTTGCGCCGCCCATCACTACAAAAACTTTTTTACAATAGACAAAACCTTTGCTTGATGCTGAATGGATGTTTCTTTCACACCCCTTGTATTTCATTGGCCACAAGTACTCATTTAGGCTAGTAGATCCACCCATACATAGTGCTGGGAGATATCAAGCCTCTCAGTCTCAAACCCAAAATCACAAAATGTTCTTCATCTCTTCAACAAGTATCAGAATTTGCAAACAGGAAATCAAACTTGAACCTTTCCCCAGCAGATTTTTACTCCATTGGAACAATTATTTTGGATTTCAAACATGAAATATAGTGAATTTATTACGCATTTTGTCTTGGTGGCCATATTTGCCCACTTAATCAGTGGGACAATTTGGCCACCTGCTAGGACTGGATTGCATGATTGAAATCTCATTCATATCTGGATTTTTAAAACCACAACAACACGACACCCACCTTTAGCGAGCTCCTGTAATGCTGGTACGTGTAACTCTGCTTGCTCTACCGGGAAAGATCCCCCGTTTGTGCTGCTGGTCATTTTATTTTGTAAAAGAAAACAACGTTTTTCTCAGCTAGAATTACAGAACAGAATTGACAGAATTTGTTGTTTTATATTATTCTGACACCAGCTGGTAGTGTACGACAGGTTATATTTAGTAGGTAGGCGTGTGCCGGGGCACACCACTAAATAGTTGAAATACATTGTATGTGTAAAATATGCCCCTATATTTCAAGACAACTTTTCAATCTATAGGCCTACCCTTCATTTACTCTTTTTGGAATGTTTGACACCTAAATGCCTTATTGCATGGACGGGTCGCGGCCGGGTCCCTGGGCTATACAATTTCCGCTACGGACCCAAACGCCCGGGCTCCACGCGGCTCGCGATGTTCGTTACCGTAAACAACATTTGATACCTGACGGAGTAAAGCGCATTTATACAGTGAGTGTGTACGGCGCACGCGGCTCAGTGCTCTGCTGGTACGAAATAGGAAAATTAGGAGGAGAGGGGCTTTATATTTTTATTGGACTTTGAATGACCCTCATAGAATCACAAACAGATTTTTCAAAGATAGTAAACATCATCATCACGCCCATGCCCCCCCCCCCCTCTCCGGGAAAATTCAATTATAATCGGTATGTCAGATTTCATCTTAACATATAAAAAATAAAGGGGTAAAAAAAGTAAGTCCCCCTAAAATTTGATTTCGTTTGTTTACATAACTCTACACACAATTAAACGTTTCCAATTCCAGAGATTGAAACACTTATGAAAAGGAAAAACACTTGGCTCAGTGGCGTAGCTAGGATTTTTTTCAGGGGGGGCAAGATTTCTAAAATTTTCGTAAAAGGTTGCCCCCCAAAAAATTCTAGTCACTTACCTCGTGAATTTCACGTAAGTGGGGGGGGGGGGGGGGGGGGCTCAAAAAATTTCGCACAGTCCAAAAAAAATCGCACAGTCCAAAAATATCGCACAGTAAATGTAGGCCTACTACATTTACAATTTTGCCTTCTATTTGCCTAATAACCTCGGTCTTTTGTCTCAATTTTTTCCTATTTCCTTTTTTTCTCACTTTTTTTTTTTTTAGAGGGGTGGGGGGCGGGGGCTCAAATTGGATTTTTTCGTCAGGGGGGGCATTTGCCCCCCTGAGCTACGCCACTGACTTGGCTACCATAGAAAGTTGAATATCCAGAAAGTTTCTCCATTTCAATATTATTATTACTTTTCCAAAAATAGTCACATTTCACAAAAATGATGTTAAAAAAATGTAGCACTTTTCAAGATTGTATACGATTTTGTGTTAATAAATCCACACACAATTAGGCGTTTTGAGAGACTGAAATATTTACAAAAAAGGAAAACCCTTGGCTACCCACACAACGCTTTTCCCTTTTCAATCATGTTTACTTTTCCCAAAACAGTACATTTCCCCAAAATGATGTTTCCGAAAAGTTGCACTTTTCAACGATATACAGGGAAGTTATATTGACGTGAATGGTGGACACTATTGGCTAGTCATGCATAAAATAAAATAATGTTATTTATAATTTTAATTAAGGACCAGCTAAAGAAAGAAAATACTTTCTTTTAATTGAAAATAAAGACAATTGAAATTAATTTTTGACAGTAGGCCCTACGTTGGAGACCTTTTTGTAACTTTCTTGCATACGATTTTGAAATGAGTGCCACTTTTTTTTCCTGAAAACATCATTTTGGACAAATGTGATTGTTTCGGAAGAAGTGAACATGTGAGGGTTCCAAATATCCGGAGAGGGGGCATATTTCTTTTACATGGAAAATATGGGGGGGGGGGGGGGTGCTCTATAATTAATACCATTTAGGGGCGACGCCAGGGTATTTTGATAGAGGGGCAAAATCAAGGTTAACAAGCCAACTCATTAACACACACATAAAATACATAACATTTATATTAAATATTATGCATAGTGAATGCTCAGTGCAGTAGATAGCAAGTGATACAATGCTAGCAGTCAAGTGAATATAATACTATCACTCAGTTAGAAAGCAAGTGATTACAATGTTATCAGCAGTAGATAACAAGTAAATATCAGCAGTATGCTATCAACAGTAGATAGCAGTGAATATAATGCTATCAGTAGAAGATTTAAAAGCAAGTGAATATAATGAGCTATCAGCAGTGTAGATAGCAAGTGAATATAATGCTATCAGCAGTAGATACACTGTAAAAACAAACGTTTGACTATTTATAAACACTACAACACGTTTATTTGTTGTTGTTTACGTGTAAAGGTATAGGAGGTTGTTTACGATAAACGGGTTGTATAAACGCTACAACGTGTTGATACGTTTATTAACTGTTATCAAAAACGTGTTTATACCAGCAATCATGTGTTTATAATTGCTGGTATAAACACGTTTTTGATAACAGTTAATAAACGTATCAATGCGTTGTAGCGTTTATGCAACCCGTTTATCTTTAACAACCTCCTATACCTTTACACATAAACAACAACAAATAAACGTGTTTAAGAGTTTATCAATAGTCCAACGTTTGTTTTTACAGTGTAGCAAGTGAATATAATGCTATCAGCAGTAGATAGCAAGTGAATATAATGCTATCAGCAGTAGATAGCAAGTGAATATAATGCTATCAGCAGTAGATAGCAAGTGAATATAATGCTATCAGCAGTAGATAGCAAGTGCATATAATGCTATCAGCAGTAGATAGCAAGTGAATATAATGCTATCAGCAGTAGATAGCAAGTGAATATAATGCTATCAGCAGTAGATAGCAAGTGAATATAATGCTATCAGCAGCAGATAGCAAGTGAATATAATGCTATCAGCAGTAGATAGCAAGTGAATATAATGGTATCAGCAGTAGATAGCAAGTGAATATAATGCTATCAGCAGTAGATAGCAAGTGAATATAATGCTATCAGCAGTAGATAGCAAGTGAATATAATGCTATCAGCAGTAGATAGCAAGTGAATATAATGCTATCAGCAGTAGATAGCAAGTGAATATAATGCTATCAGCAGTAGATAGCAAGTGAATATAATGCTATCAGCAGTAGATAGCAAGTGAATATAATGCTATCAGCAGTAGATAGGAAGTGAATATAATGCTATCAGCAGTAGATAGGAAGTGAATATAATGCTATCAGCAGTAGATAGGAAGTGAATATAATGCTATCAGCAGTAGATAGGAAGTGAATATAGTGCTATCAGCAGTAGATAGCAAGTGAATATAATGCTATCAGCAGTAGATAGCAAGTGAATATAATGCTATCAGCAGTAGATAGGAAGTGAATATAGTGCTATCAGCAGTAGATAGGAAGTGAATATAATGCTATCAGCAGTAGATAGCAAGTGAATATAATGCTATCAGCAGTAGATAGGAAGTGAATATAGTGCTATCAGCAGTAGATAGGAAGTGAATATAGTGCTATCAGCAGTAGATAGGAAGTGAATATAATGCTATCAGCAGTAGATAGCAAGTGAATATAATGCTATCAGCAGTAGATAGGAAGTGAATATAATGCTATCAGCAGTAGATAGCAAGTGAATATAATGCTATCAGCAGTAGATAGCAAGTGAATATAATGCTATCAGCAGTAGATAGGAAGTGAATATAATGCTATCAGCAGTAGATAGCAAGTGAATATAATGCTATCAGCAGTATATAGCAAGTGAATATAATGCTATCAGCAGGAGATAGCAAGTGAATATAATGCTATCAGCAGTAGATAGCAAGTGAATATAATGCTATCAGCTCCTATGCCTGCCTGTGAGGCATCTACACAAATTACAACAGGTTTTGTTATGTCATAATATTTGAGCGTCGGTGATGATGTTATACATCATGACATGGGCGTGTGGTTTCCCCACGATGGGGTTGGCAGGTATACAGTCTTGCTTGATGGGAAGAACTTGTGCAGAAAATTGGCTCCGATTCTCAAAGAACCACACTGTAAAAACAAACGTTGACTATTAATAAACACTATAACACGTTTATTTATTGTTGTTTACGTGTAAAGGTATAGGAGGTTGTTTACGATAAACGGTTGTTTATAATTGCTGGTATAAACACTATTTTGATAACAGTTAATAAACGTATCAATGCGTTGTAGCGTTTATGCAACCGTTTATCGTAAACAACCTCCTATACCTTTACACGTAAACAACAATAAATAAACGTGTTATAGTGTTTATTAATAGTCAACGTTTGTTTTTGCTGTGCAGTTCCGGATAATCCTTGCACTGTGATATTCCAGCCTCTTTGACAACATCACTGTCCCCGGGGGGTTCTCACATTGATATGGTATACGTATATGTGCCTGCTTTTTGGGGTGCTTTTTCGCAAAAATTGGTATAGCGATTGGGTGGTTTTCATCACTGCCCAAAGCGCCCAATTGACATAAATTGGGTGTATTTTGAGGCATTTTTGGAAAAAGCGCCCAATTTGTGCATAATTGGGTGCTTTTCTTACAAAATTGGTATATTGATAGGTGGGAAATTAGCCAAAAAATAGGTATAGGGAAAGTCACATTTTCGAAGTCCCGCAGGCACATCCACGTACGATTTTGGCGAAAGTACCCCCCCCCCCTCCCGGGTCACTGTCATAAAGAGCTAGTGGAGTGTGCCAAACAATCTTCCACTCTCTCCAATGTAGGCCTACGACTTCGGGCAGCCTTTGCATGGTATTTCATAAACGATTTCGGCCGTTTGATGAGGGTCTCGTTTGTCCTTACATCTATTCGCCTGATGATTGGACAAAATGACCATATCGGATTGTCCATGAAACTCCAGACTAGCGATATATTCCGGAAGGTCTATACCTCTGAATTTTCATATAAATATATATATACGGCAAATACATTCAATCCAGATTTAAAGGCATATTATGTGATCTTTTTCAAGTAGCGCCCTCTATCACTGATTTTTACTATGAAAGCAGATTTTCTCGCAGATATGCATTTTTGATCATAAATCATTACTTCAAAATCATGGTTTGAAAATAGATTGTACCGAGCGGTACAATCTATTTTTTCAAATTTTACTCTAAATTCACTCTAAAAACTATGATTTTGAGGTTATTAGGAATCGTATCGCTCTGAAACTTAAAACATATTTATGATTTATGATCAGAAAAGTAAATCTGCAAGAAAATCTGCTTTCAATTTTTTTTCAAGGAGTGAGGGCGTCCCCTGGAAAAGATCACATAATATACCTTATACATATACATATGGAGTCTGAAAGACAACAATGTACAATACTCATTAAAATGGAAAGTTATTAGCAGAGTAAAATCTTATTCAATTCTTTATTATAGACCTTCGATCCATTATCATCACTCAACAAAAGGAATGAACTTACTGGTGCATGTAGACACAGAAGAAAATACTTATTAGGTAACTATCGGGGTAACTATACCAACAGATAATCTGTTTTGCATACATTACTGAACCTTTTAATTGATTTATTTATTCTGGGATTTTATTTATTTTGGGATTTTATTTTATTTTATTTACTCTGGGCTTTTGTCCACTTCCCTGCGTTATACTGGTGTGACATACAGATCATCATTGACCTAGGGTCAATGTATGACCCTAGGGTCAATGTATGACCCTAGGGTCAATGTATAGATGAAATAGAAACTTGACTACAATCCACCATTGTACACCAATGACCCACTTTTTCTTAATAATAACATCGGGTTTTCAGGAAACAAGTCAAAGTTTTGAATAATGAACATCCGTTTAGAGCCAAGATGTTCTCTTCAATTGTCCTCTTGATAACCCCATTATCTGGGTGATGTCAATAGTGTATTCCCTTACTGGGATCACTGAACCTTCCAAGCTTTACATATTTACATGTACTATAGTGTTTTTTTGTATAATAATAACCTTGACACACGCTCACCAGTATTAAAGTTGTTTCTGAAGAGTGAGGGTCTATCAGACCCTCACGAAACAGTTCTGTCGAACAATATGTGATACTCAAGTATTTTTTAATTATATATATATATATATATATATATATACATTCAATCAATGAATTTAATAAAACATTACCAATATAATTAAACTATAGATATCCATTAATAAATGTGTACACCTATTCACAAATTAAAATAAATGCTTTCTTTTAAAATGCACTAACAAAAGTACTATAAGAAAATATATCGCCATAAAATATCACCATTTTGCATTATACATCCATTTATAAGAATGCAACAATCTCCATACTCTGGCGGTGCAATGAATACAGGGTGTATCAGAATGAACTGTACCGTGTGTATAAAATACATAAAAAATGCAAAGTGATTACTGTTTTAAATTTAAACACCTGCAATATAAAGGTGAACATGTTTCCTCTATCATATGTTAATTTTATTGAGATATCTCTTTTTGTTCTCGTGTGGCAAGACATAATCGAAAATCAATGAAAAACGTGTTTTCAATTTCAATCAATCCTCTCTACCACTACCCCTAACATTTCGAACAATGTAGCCCTCACCACATAAGCAATATTCAAAACTCCTGCCAAAGAAAGGAAAGTTAAAACCACTCAAGCAGAACAAATCCCGGTTTATTTGCGGATTAAAAATCAAAATTTATCTCCAAATTTCACCCACAAAAGTATGCAAATAATAAATAGTTATACAAGTGATGTGAAAAGTTGAGATATGGCGCCCAAAAATAAACACTGTCCTATGGACGGATGGATATCCCCGGTAGGGTTAGTAATTTCACAGATTTTTTAAATTTATCATTTCGACCAAGATTGAAATCTACCATCTTTACCAGAAAGTCTGTATTTTCCATCAGAAATGTCCGATTTTAAAATTTTAAAATTCTTATGAAAGCTGGGCGTTTACGCATGATATATGTAAAAACAGTTTGAACAATATCAATTGAATTCATACCGTAATAAATCATATTGCCTCGGTACAGTTCATTCTGATACACCCTGTATAATCGTAAAAGGTATCTATAGTTTGATCAGCTTCAAATTACTGAAGCCTCCTTCCAGCAACGAATAAATACAGAAGGACGCAGGCGCACATGAAGGTAACAAGCACACTGTCCATCATTGAAGAGCTGTGTTGCAAAAGGGCCTACATCCACTTCTACCTGTTACTCATTTTGCATTATTGAATGGATGGCTATTCATTATTGGGAATGTGGCTTGTATTGTTGGTGCCTCAATTGGCGTGCATGGATGTACTAATCCAAGTCATATAGAAACAGTTTACGAACACAGTCATACAATAATTTGATTAATTCCATTGACTTGTCAATACAAATTCACTAATGCAAAATGAGTAACATGTGGGGGTGGTCTGGTGGCCCTTTTGCAACAAAGCTCTTCATATGCCCAATGTGTGCGTGTGGTCAAAACCGTGTGCGAGTGGTCAAAACTGTATGCGTGCGGTCAAAACTGTGTGCGTGTGGCCATTATCGCACATGTACATGTACGCTTTGATTCCCGGGAGGGGTACTCACGTATGTAAGGCATACGGGGACGTGCCGCTCCAGTGGGTCGTTTTTTCATGAGACATCCTTAGCCATGGGTAGCCTTTTCAACTGAAAAATCCTTAGACATGGGTCCTGTTTTTCTATTTTCGCGAAAATTTGCCCAAATTAGGTCTATTTTCGCGAAAATTTGGTATAAAATGAAGCAAAACCCCTAACAATCACCCTTAGAAATGGGTAGGGGTTTGAATCTGTAGCGGCACACCCCCGACCAAACCAAATCCGAGTTAAAATGTGAATATTTCTCACTAATTTGGAACTGATTACACTATAGCATATTTTTTCCAATACATGTTCCTATACTCTTACAAAAATACTAAATGTCCCACCAATAAGTATGTAAACTTAAAGGTAGATGTTCCGATTGCTGGCCCGATTTTCAACTTGATGTTTTCAATTTCACATGAAAGGTCATCCTTGAAATTGTCACATTCCAAAGTTTGAGTTGCATAACTCCAATAGTTCTATTTTTAGAAGCACAAGATTGCAATATATTTGCCCATTGAGTAGTACACAGACTGGTTGGTGGTTAACCACCTTTGGCAGTAATTCAACACATTTTAGCCTATAATTTCTAAATGGAATATTTTTGGCCCCTAAGATTTTACAGACATAATGAGAAAAATATGGGGATTCTTCTGATACCAAAATATCTTGATGTGAAAAGAAAATCCTAGCCCCCCCCCCCCCAAAAAAAAGTGATCGAAACATACACCTTTAAGCTATTATAAACCCACAAATCTGATTATAACAGTACGATTGAATGGTCAAATCCACAATAAGACCACAGTTTATTTTCATTCATCTTTTGGTATAAAAATAATCTGAAAGTACATAATTTGCTATATTATTATCTAAATGAAAAGGCAGCAAAATATGCCATATCAAAATAGTGTTATTTTATACTGAAAGTACACCATCCATCCAATAACCCACTTTTGGATACAAATACAGTACTCAATTTCTCTTAGATAAGATCAAGACTAACATCAGTCTAAGTTGTGCTGTTATTATTATGTTCCCATCCCTTAACACTTTTGTACCGGTGATTTTGACATATCGCCGGTAATAAATCATCTATTATGTTGTCAACCGCTGACTTTGTGGCTCATTTTCAGGGTTATGAAGGTTAGTTTATGCCCTTGGGGGCATAATGATGTCCTTTGCCGTCTTTTAATTGGACCATATAGTGGGAAAAAGACACATCCTTAGATGATTTATTACCGGCGAAATGTCAAATCACCGGTCCAAAAGTGTTAAGGGAGTGGGAACATAATGATTAACTCTTCAGTTGCGCAAGGAATGACGAATATGGATTCCTTTGGTTGGGTATAGGCTGCCGACGCCAAAGTTCTTGAGATCGGCCATATCCTGAAAATGAAATATAAAAATGTATGAAAACATTTAGGATGAAATCATTTTTATAATGGTCAAGTTGAACAATATAGTCATAACAGAAAATGAGAAGTTCACAGGATCCTGGGTACTTCAAAAACAACAACAAAAGTATCCAAACAAGTAAACATTCAAGGGGGGACTCAAGTTTTTGATTTGATTTTTATGATTTTTTTTTTGAGTGCTGTAATTATTGAACTATTAATCAAATGCATATATATAAAAGTAAAAATTCAGAGGTATAGACCTTCCGGAATATTATCGCTACTCTGAGTTTCATGGACAATCCCATACGGTCATTTTGTCCAATCGTCAGGCGAATAGATGCTTCTCTGATCGCAGATCTAGCACACATATGATAATGCGAATACACAATCAATGGTGTTTTTGATCATAAAAGTATACATTTTTGGAAAGGAAATGGATCAGAGAATGCAAATTTGCAATGCAAAAATGTTGATTATTTTTGGCACTTTTTAGTCAAAATTTCCAAAAATATTAGATTAGGTTAAAAAATGAGAAATTTGTCCCTAAGTTAGTGTTTTAACATCAAGCGATTTGGGCATTCTTTACTCAAAATTATTTTTGTTAGCTTTGTTCAAAAAATCAACATTTTTGGTCAAAATTAATGCCAAATTCGGATTATCTGATCCATTTCCTTTCCGAAAATGTATACTTTTATATACATTTGAGTCACTGTTCAATAATTACAGCACTCACAAAATTAAAAAATGACTTCCTTGAGCCTCCCTTAAGCCTTAAGAATCAATTATGTTTGTTATAGGCTATCTCTGATTGCATGAAAACAATTAAACATAACCGCAAAGACAATAGAATCTTCCTATTGTAAGTGCTGTGAATACCAACGCGCGTGCACTAAACATTTACATCAATAGGAATCAGTGTTGGAGTCGAGTCCTCATCATCCGAGTCCGAGTCCGAGTCCGAGTCCTTGAGGAAAGGACTCGAGTCCGAGTCCGAGTCTTTGCCAATTTCTATGTCCGAGTCCGAGTCCTCAATGTCCGAGTCCGAGTCCGAGTCCTTATGTATCAAATTCAAGACGCAGTTCACCAATACTATATCAACGTTTTATTAATCAGAATTTCAGTTCTATACTGTTCTATACTGTTTACTTGTACTTACTAATTAAAGTATAATCAAAGTCAGTTCAGTAACTAACTTATTAGACTTGTGTTGTCTTTGTGGTTGTTCTTTTATTTACAAACTGCTTATTTGCAATCATTTGCATGCAAAATTACTTTAATTAGAAAGAGTGTACTAGGAGGAAAACTTGAGGTCCGCAAGACGAGAGCAGCAAGTGTCACAACGCCAGATACTGATCACAAGTGCCACACACGTGGGAGATGCTTCCTTGCCCGTATTGGTCTTGTTAGTCATCTTTTGACACATAGATCAAATTCAACTAACTAATCTTTGTTGTCATTGTCATATTTGCTTTGCGATGGACGAACAACAACAGATCAAGCTAAAGAAGTAAATTATTGCTATTGCTAAGGCTAATAATTCTGATAAAAGCCAGTATATAATATAAAATTCTTTGTATTTCACTGTTTTTAAAGCAATACTAAATCGACGATATCTTTGGAACTGGGAGTACTTACATTGAAAGAAGATGTCAGTAAAATAAAGCTATGAAAATGAAACAGGGAAGAAAATTGAATATTTCATTGCTTGACAACACCTGAGTTTTGACCTCATCAATCATCAAAAACAGTTTTGAGTTGGCCTAATGTTATATGTTGAATTTAAAGAAGATGCTCATTGCACTTCAGGAACATCAGCATCTGCACCATTTTGGGATAATCTGGCGCGATGTGGCCGCATGATCAACTCAACCCCCTCAGCTGAGAATATGCGTTCCACGGGAGCGCTACTTGCTGGTACAGACAGCACCCTCTGTGCTATAACTTATAAAGGGCTGGTAGCATATCTTGGTTAGGCTGTCTGCTGCCCAGAGTATCGCACCTCGGCAGGCAAAATAACGGATGAATCGATTTATTTGTTGGGCATTTGTCTTGGTTCATTGGATCACAAGTGCATTTAATGCCTTAATTAATGCCATTTATTAATATATCGGCGAGCTATTTTTTTGCTAGCGGCGGCCTGCGGAATTCAGTCCCTCAGCAAAACAAAATTCAGGTAAATTAATGAAAATAAAACACCTGAAAAACCCCAATTTTGCCGGACTCGTTGAGGACTCGAAACCGAGTCCTCGAGTCCTTGGGGTCCGAGTCCGAGTCCGAGTCCGAGTCTTTGAGTACTGGGACCGAGTCCGAGTCCGAGTCTTTGAGTCCGAGTCCCGAGTCCTACAACACTGATAGGAATCCCTTCGATAAGTTGGAACAGATTTTATTTCACCGAATTTGAAAAAATGCACATATCTCCCATTTCGAATAACCAATTTGAATAAAATAAAATTTATGTTATAGCTAGTAATGCCACCTTGCTAGACTATTTTGACTCACCCTGTAATGCTGCAAGAGTAATTGATGTGTCATTGTACTAAACATGGGCCGTATTCTCGTACGTAGTTAAACACGGTTTTAAGCTAAACACGCGTCTAACTTTGACTTTAGACACAGCGTTTAACTAAACGCGATTCTCGTACATTTGTTTTACTTAAACATGCGTCTAACTCGCCGAAATGTGTCTAACTTTAAACATGGGTACGGGGGTATTTTAGTGCGCATTTAACTAAACTCGCGCACCAACTGTATGCCCTGAATGATCACTCAACCGTGTCCGGTGCAAGCTGACGTTCAGATCGTGTAGTCTTTAAAAGTACCGTGTATTTAAGGCATTCGGTCGATATCTATTGTAACCCATTAGGGACACAATGAATTAAATACCTGTATACAATCAACGTAGGACCACTCTGGGAACGAGATTCGCAGAGTTTAAAATCGTGTTTTGTTAAACACGTTGTTTAAAGGATAAACTCACGTTTGAGTTAGACACGTGTTTAGTTAAACACGATTTTAAGCTAAAACCGTGTTTAGTACGAGAATACGGCCCTTTGTGTACAACGTTGGGGAGAATGCAAACGTTGCATGTGAAATTATTGTACTAATTATAGTTCACAAAAACTATTTCATATTGTCTGAATTACGCACCTAAATGGTACTTTTAATAAAGGCTTCTTTATAAGATATATGCAAAAATAAATGATGTCACAAAGTAAACTAACCATTTTGTTATAGCAAACTTTTAATGTAAAATCAGTAGTATGATTGGCCGGATGGGTGTGTGGTGACGGTCAAGAAAGTTGAGGGTTTGGAAAAACAAGGTAAATTATTGTACTTATTATAGTTCACTAAACTATTTCATATGACTCTGAACCAGCAATGAATACCATTCATGCACCAAAGCTAATTGAGGGTTTGGAACAACAAGGTTACTTCTGTGGCTGCCATGTGTACGATTGCGTGTTTACAAGGGTGCACCATCAGTGTATAACATATGGCAGCTATTACATAGTGACTTTTCACATTGCTTTGTATCTGAATTTGAACAAAAAGATCTTTGCAATATCTGAGTTTGAGTTACTTTTAGTTTATATCAATTGCTCAGCATATAAGAGGCCACAACAAGAAATTCACCATTCCTACCACCCGCACCAACTTGATGAAAGGCTCGTATTTTCCTGACACCATCCGTCTGTGGAATCTACTACCCCAGCAAGTCGTGGACTCTCCATCACTAGACGTCTTCAAGACCCGGGTCTGCGACGTCCAGTCTTTCACCTAGTCATCGCCCCACAACAATATTTTTTAACTTGTATATATACTATTTTTATACCTGTGGAGTTTTATGTCTACTCCGAACCTGAATGCACCTCAACACTTGTGCGAGTATACTCTTTTACAGAGGTTTCTGCACAGTATAGGAAGATGATGATGATGATAAGTAACTCCCATTTATAACAACTGGCAGCTATTAAAGAGTACTTTGTGATTCTAAGCCCTTGAAATATTATTTGTATGTTAACGTCATGCATCAAGTAAGCACAAACATGAATGTCATCAAAAAGAGAGTTTTCAAGTATTGTTTGCATGTGATAAATTATATAAAGTTACACAAGCCTAGCAGGCTTCTCGTTACATTGCGTTTTCACGTCTGGGGACGCAATATTTTTGCTAAAAACGCAGTAAATTTTAAACTGGACTCTTTATTGCGTCCATCTCGACGCAATAATTTCTAATCGTGTGTCGAGATAATTTTGCATGTGTAAGCTTACAAATATTTGAAAGTAATTTATTTACTTATCTTTCTCTTTACAAACAACAAAATAAATAGAGAAGACAATTTTTGGACATTTCAGCGCTGTAGTCCCCGTTTAACCACTCCGTATCCGATTCTGGTTTCACAATTCGCAAGTTACATTTTTGACTTGGACCCCATAATTTCTTCTCGGACCCCATCATTTTGAGAATTGGTAGATTATGGGGTCCAGTGGACCCTATAATATTTTTACCTAACGAGAAGCCTGAAGCCTAGTACTCTCAGTGGTGGTTCCAATATTGCATCAGCAAGTTTTGAACAGAAACTTGTTTCATGCACGAGTCAAAGACACAAATTTAGACCACTATCTAGCTATCTACAGCGATTTTTTCAACTTAGAAGAATTCTATCTCATACTTACCGGTGTCTCTTGCATCAATTCAAGAGTGTACTTGCGCAGAATGTGTATCAGAACCATTTTGGACTCCAGTATGGCAAATCTCATGCCAACACAGTTCCTGGGTCCATTTCCAAATGGCATGTATGCGCAGGGGTGACGAGTCTCCTTGGCTTCTTTGGTGAACCTAAGGAACAAGATGAAAGTGAACTTTTATGGTCATAAACTAGTATGGTTGTAATAGGTATTGTTCCTTAATGGTATATTATGTGATCTTTTCCATGGGACACCCTCAATCATTGAAGAAAAAAATGGAAGCACATTTTCTTGCAGATTTACTTTTCTGATCATAAATCATAAATATATTCCAAGTTACAGAGCGATAAGATTCCTAATAACCTCAAAATCATGGTTTAAAGAGTGAATTTGAAAAATAGATTGTACCGCTCGGTACAATCTATTTTTCAAACCATGATTTGAAGTAATTAGGAATTGTATCGATCTGTAACTTAGAAGATCTTTATGATTTATGATCAAAAATGCAAATCTGCAAGAAAATCTGCTTTTATAGTAAAAATCAATGGTAGAGGGCGCTACTTGGAAAAGATCACATAATATGCCTTTAATGGCAGTCTGTTTGGTTTCTTTATTCAATCTAAATGAATAGAACATATCGAGTGTCATTTTGTGAGCCTCTTGGCCATATCAGTTTCTCTCCAAAGTCTAAGCTTATTGAGCTCACCTTTCTGGATCAAACGTGTCTGGTTCCGGCCAATGTTGCGGATCATGATGAATGTCCCAGCAGTTGATCATCACACCATCACCAACAGAAATATTCAACCCTTTGTAGGTGTAATCTTTGTTACAAAATCGATTCAAGCTAGACAAGAAGAGAGAATTAACTTTGCTTCATGAAATGCTGGATATATCAATTGTTATACGATTCTTATATTATAGTGGGTGTGGTTTGGGAAGTCAGCGGGCAATTTGATTGGTTTCTGGCTGATTTTCAGCCGATACGCCCATACATTATGAGACAATGGTGTATAATAGATTGGGGCGCTAATTCATTCAACAAATAATACCTTCGGTGTGAATGATCATTGCGTCAGCGTGCCCTACACAAAGTCACCGGCATATGCCTTATGCGTATGATGCAGCGTTGCCATGTGCGCTTGTGCTAAAGAACGCGATTAATTCGAAGCAGGAAGTTGGTAAACAGTTACTTTACATTTGTTTTGTCAAGTATTCCGTGGACAGGTTTCAAAATGAGTACCATTATTAAAATAGGCATAACTCCTCTTAGCAATGATCAATTTGTGTCATTATTTTTTCCTAATAAGCAGGAGAGAATGCTTGTTAAATATGTGCTTTACTGAACTCTCGAGTGTCATTTGTTTTGTTTTTAAAACATCACCAATCCGGGTAAACTTCTTTTTGACTCACCCTGTATATTTCATTCATTTAGTACATGAAATGGTCAGCCTCCTCAAGACCAATTGTACATTTTCGTTAGTACGTCAAGTGGTCAGTCTTCTCAAATTACCACTTGTACATTTTATTTAGTATGATAAATGAGTTTAAAAAAGGTAACATAATAAGCGCCCACCCAAAATGACTTTGCTAACCGCCCTGGGCGCTTAAAGGTAGATGTTCCGATTTTCACCTTGAAGTTTTATATTCTACATGAAAGGTCATCCTTAAAAGAGTTGAATTCCAAAGTTTGAGTTGCATAACTCTAATGGTTCTTATTTTAGACGCACACGATGCTGTGAAATGTGCCCATTGAGTTGTAATACACAAACTAATTGGTGGTCAACCACCTTTCGCGGTAATTCGATGTTATTTCATTGATTTCTTCGTAATCATACTGATTTTGACCGTCAAATTTCAGTATGTTAATCAGAAAAAAGTGAGCTTTCATATGATATGAAAATCTCCATATGTTTGAGAAAAATCTGTGTTATGAAAATGTGATCGGGTCATATACCTTAAATAAGAATAATACGGTAATTTGGGAGAGGTCCCAGCTATGCATCAAGTCTTTGATGGAATAAAGCGAGGTTCTATTTTCTACCATATAATTGATGTATGCCTGAGACCTAAAGTACACTTAAAGGGCCATTAAGAGATGGTGGAGGCAGCGCCCTCAATAACAAAAATATATGATAAAAACTGGTATTTGTATATTTTTACAATTGTATTACATGTATGAACTTATACACCTACAAGGATTAAGAAAAATCAGGCCTCTTTGTACAACAACAAAGCGTTGATTCAAAAAATGCTGGTAGAGCCGCAACCAGCATTTTACATGGTTAAGGTTGGTATTCCAACACTATTTAAAACATTGTTTTAATCAAGTTTTGCTGTGTTTTTTTAGTAGAAACAACAAAAATGGCAATTTCTAATGTTCATCTTGAATTCTGAAGTAAATTAATTAAAATTAAAAAAATTCAACAAGACATTGTGTCCCTTTAACCTTGCTGTTGGTGAGAGGAGAGGGGTCTGGTGGATGGGGCACACTTTGTTACAACATGGATAAACATGTAAGATTGACAATATATAGTAAGGGACTTATTGGTGAGGGCAAAATAATGTTGAGATTGAGGGTGAGAGATTGGGGTTCAATCCGGGGGGGGGGGGGGGGGTCAGTGAACATACCAAGCGGGTACGCATCCGCGTCCACAAAAAACGTCGAAAAGGGTCCAGATTTCACCACACGACGTCGTCGACGTCTTTCTGAAAAAGGGGTACTTTTTAGGGGGAATCGCACTTTAGGGTATCCATTACAGCATCGCGGTATCGACGCTTAGGGGTACTAATTGTTGTATGTGTGATTTTTCAATAAACATGCAAAATGTTGGAAAAAATCTTCAATATTTCCCTACTTTAATTGTATATCTCATGCATATCTGTATGAATGTCACATGATTATGAATTAAGATTATTTTGAGCATTACTATATTACGCCATTTAGGGGTGCATTATTGAGTGTTGGTAACGCCGTTTAGGGTAGGGTTTGTATGTGTTATGCCATTTAGGGTATCAAAATAGTGTTTTGGTTTACGCCATTTAGGGTCCATTTCTGAGGTGCTTGGACGCGCATGTGTACCCGCTTGGTATGTTCACTGACCCCCCACCGGGGGTTCAATAACACAAACTGAAATAATGTATGAACTTCCTGTCTAGCTTGCCCTCATATTCTAAACCCAGGGTGTGTGACAAACAGAACACTAGAGGGAGGTCTTATGGTCACATTTGAGCCTCATTGTTCATTTACCAAACAAATTAGGGTCTACATCTAATTTTTTTCATTTACCAAACAAATTAGGGTCCTACATCTATATACCCATTGCCCCCCCCCCCCCCCAACCCTCTGAATCTCTCAACTTACATAATTGCGACTGGGTACATGCGTAAAACTTCGTGCCATACTTTGTCCAGGTACTCCATCTTGAAGACAGCATCATATCCGACAACCGTCTCATCTGCTGGAATGGTCTCATCTATTTCTTCTTGAAGCTTGGCTTGTATCTCTGGATGTTTTGCAAGGGCATAGAGCGCAAAACTGGTGGATGTGGATATTGTTTCATAACCAGCAAGAAAGAAGATCATGCTCTGAAAAAATAAACAAACATCATTTTGTTATATTTGATTGAACAATTCTAGACGAAATTTGTAAATTTGTTAATTGCAAATTCTGGTAAAACCCTAATGCCTGATTCTTTATTCATCAAGCACAAAGATGACACAACATTTTTCAAAGAGGTTTTTAAATTGACCTTCAGTGGTCTATGAATGGATTAAGCAGATTTCATGTGCATGCAAAAAAGTCATAAATTAAAACAACACCAGAAACGAAACAAAAACACAGTTTGCAATTTGGTTTTCCGATCACCTCTAGTAACCATGCTTTTCAACATAGCTGAAGTTCACTCACATTTAATTGTTCTTAGTGGCAGAGAAGTTCATCTCTGGCCCAACACACACATTCATTCATCATTTATTCATATTTATTCAATACTCAAATTACAAAATTGCACAATATCAAATATCACATGTATATATATACATATAAAAGCACACATAAATGCTTGCTAGAATACGGCAGGATTGGGAAAATGTATAAAATACCAGGAGAGTACCAAGGATAGCCCAATAAGCCTCTATATAGGAAGCTTATTTCCATTGGGGTCCTTTTATAGGAAAAGAGAGACATGAGGGCGAAAAACAGGAACGTGACGAGACAATGGTATAAACAAATAAATAAATATATATATATAAAAATTAAAAAAAACAAAGAATATTGCCAAGAAAAGAATGATAGACCTGCAATTGATCTGGAATGACAAAAACCTTTCCAATCATCACAAAATGAAATTGGTGCAGACCCTTGTATGGAGTGCACTCATTTATGGTGCTGAAAGCTGGACACTGTGCAAAGCAGATGAGAACAGAATAATGGCAGCTGAAATGTGGCTATGGATGAGAATGCTTAACATCAACTGGAAGCAGAAAAGAACAAATGTCAGCATTTTGCAAGAGCTAGAAACAGATAGACAACTGTTGGGAAAGGTTGTAAGCCTTAAACTAGGATACTTCGGCCATACGCTCAGGGGAAGTGGAAGCCCCCTATCTCTCAACCTCATTGAGGGAAAAGTAGAAAGAAAGAGAAAACGTGGCAGACTGAAGAAAAACTGGTTTGATAACATCAGGGAATGGACTGGTCTCAACTACGTTCAAGCCAAACGTGCAGCACAAGATGGAACAAAGTGGAGAAAGAACACTAAGAAGAGTGCAAATATGGTCGCCAATCATCAGTAGTGATGGAGGCATCAAGGTATCAAGGTAAGGTATAGTGAAAGCAGCTATTTACCAGGCATACATATTTGTGTACTAATCATGACAAATCCTGCCCATGACTATCACAGCACTATACATGTACATAGAGCGTGTTTCTGCTGGCACTGCAAAAAGTAAACGCTTATAAACGCTAAGTTTCAATCGGTCAGTTTTTAATCCCCCTGTTTCTACTCCTGAAAAGTTACCGCTAAGTTTATCGATCCTAGTCGATGGGCCACGACATTTGAACTTTTGTAATACCAAACAATGTCACCGCACCTGAAAAAGATTGCTTCACAATAATGTGTATAACCCAGCGTGACACAGTTCACGGTGCAAACCGCTAAGAATCGCCTTTCTGTTTCTATTGGGTTTATTGCCGATTATTGCCAGTTCCAAACCTGGTTTGTGAAGGTTTTTGGGATTACCAAAAATACCGATTATTGCCGGGTTCTGCCCGTTTCTACTGGGCAAACTTAGCGTTTATTAGCGGTTTCTTCCCCAGCAGAAACAGAAACACGCTCATAGATGTTTCTACCTCAAGTGGAATGCAAGTTTATTTGTACGATAGAACCAACCAACCAACCAACCAACCCATAATAACAATTACCTGTCCCACGAGTTGTTCCACTGTTAGCGGAGTTTTCTTCTTTGGCGTTCCTTCTTCTCCTGTCTCGGATGCATCAATCATTAATTGAAGAAAATCTTTCCTCTGGAATGGAAAATGTTCAGGTATTAAGGCCAAATTGAAAAACGGAAATGTTGTTCTGCGGGCCCAACTGTCGCACAATATATTCTGATATATTTTGTATTTCATTTATATACTTTATGACTGCCTATAGAACCCCTTTGCAGTGGCATAGCTAGGATTTTTTTCGGGGGGGGGGGGGGGGGGAGGGGGGGCAAGATTTTTGTAAAGTGGGGGGGGGGGGGGGTCAGGCCTATATAGAACAGTGTTTTTGTTCCTTCAACTCACCTCACTTACACCGCCCTCTTCTTTCCTCAGTTCCATGACTCTTTTCACGATATCAGCAAAGAAATCCATGGATTTCTCTGGAAACGTTTCCAATCCGATAAAGTTCAAAAGTGGTTGCAGAGATGGGAACATTACTGAATAGATTTGTTTAGAGAAAAAGATCAAAATTGTGAAAAACGTTGATATTGCAAACAAAATATTAACAACATAGTAGCAGTAGAGTATGTGCCTTGGTAGTTGGTGAGTGATTTGACTGTTGTTATAACCCTTAAAGCCCTGAACTCCCATGAAATTCCATTTGAAAAATACGCTGGCAGCATATATAGTGTGATTGCTTGCAGTAAAAATGATTGCTAAAATGATGCCTTAATTTTGTAGGATTGTTCACATGATTATTAATTTGCTGTATGATTGTTAACAGGATTCCTTATAAAGCAATGATTGCTAAACGGGATTTCTTAAACAACAATGATTTTTAACAGGATGGCTTAAAAGATTATGATTGTTAGCCAATTGCTTGTGATTGCTTGTTGATTGCTTGTTGATTGCTTATTAAGCAATCTTCTTTGGTAAGGGATGTGTCGTCTCAGTTTATCTTGCCGGGCGCTCACAGCTGGTCATAAATGCGCAATTGTTAATTGCGGGCATGTGACCTTCTGTCTAAGTGGACTTAGTCACTGTGATCCATGCTGGAGGACCCGGTCAAATCCCATCGCTGGCAAGTCCGGTTTTCCCCGCTAAATTTTGCCCATTTCCATCCCAAAAGTGTTAGTGTTAAGGATAACATTTATACAATTAAGAAAGGATCTTGTGGGTGGGGGGAGGTGAAACATGTTTTTAATAGAGGATTTGCTATCATCAGGAAACTTACCTGCTAATATAAAGCCAGGTTTTTTAACTAAATCATCCTTTTGGGTGGCTTTAGAATGTTTAACAAATGGATCGTTGGGGTCTCTCTGGCAGTCGGCCTCCACTCCGAAAGCACATTTGGCGATACAATCCAACACATATGTCATGAGAATCCTATTGCAAGATCAAGAAAGTGGATAAGTTATTAAGGTTGTTATTGTGAAGGGTAATTTTTGTGAAGGATCCGGTATATCCTTTTACGTGCAGGGTTGTAGCTATGCCGGACGGAAGTCGTGCCCAGCGTCCGGCACTCTTAAAAATAAAGGTAAAAAATCCGGCAAAAAAAATCCGGCAAAAAAATCATTAAACTGCCTCATAAAACAAGAAATTATGTGACAGGAACCCTCAAAGTGCATTTATAACCCCTTAAAAAACATTAAGGCCTCTAGACATCATTCCATAATCCACTGCACTTTGTTCGCTACACTTCGATCGCCATCAGTAAAATTGTCCGGCACTCAATCTGGTCTAGCTACAACCCTGCTTACCTGTCAGACATTCATAATTTATACTAGATAGAGTAAAGATCCCATTATGACCAAAAGCTGTATAATCCATAACTATTTTGTCTGTTATTTATATTTTTGATGTTGTTCTCCATATGTTTGGGATTTTATCTTATTCCTGTCCCACGTCACTTTCATTGGCTTAGCCCAATTGTGTTTACTTGTATTATTATTATTTTCTGAGTAGCAGTGAACCAATTGATTGGCCCATCAGAGCTCTCTGTAGCGAGTTACCAGTTTGATTTGTTATCATTCAGTCCATTAACTTTGTTAATGTCTGTTTGGCTATTGTTAACATTTGCTCTTTTATATTCAAAAAAGAAGATGAGTTTGTACTAGGTTAATGCTGTGCTGTCTTACACCAATGATCCTTATTCTGAAAGGTCGTAACTCCAAATGAATCATGAGGTTTGTATGAATGGTTATCAACTTGTTTTTGGGATAGGGTGGGGGTTAGCTA
Source organism: Ophiura sarsii (assembly GCA_035610835.1). Lineage (NCBI taxonomy): Eukaryota > Metazoa > Echinodermata > Ophiuroidea > Amphilepidida > Ophiuridae > Ophiura > Ophiura sarsii. The sequence goes on along the minus strand of CM069447.1, from coordinate 63,002,200 downwards.
GGGTTCAGGTTAAGTACAGCTAGGATAGGATAATAATTCAGATTAGGGCTATTTTCAGTGAGTTACCAACAGTTTACTATTAGAAAACTACATATAAGATACATTCTTTTGCCATAAAATAATAATACAAGTAAACACAATTGGGCTGGTTAAAAAGCCAATGAAAGTGACACTGATTCAAGAGTTCAAGATTTTAATATCTCATCAGAAATCTTATGATTACTTGTTACATTCGGGCTGGTAGCTTTTACTTGCTACCTGCAACAAGTGTGTTGCACACGACTTGGCCAATCAGAAGGCTGAAACTACATGTTGCAGTCCCACCTGGATGATTTAAGAGAGAATTCGCTCTCTATTTCCCAGCACTTTTTTTTGGAAAAGCGACTGGGAAAACTTGCTACAACTAAAATGAATCCAAACAGACAAGATTTGAACCAAACTAAATTCTACTGAAGAGTTAAAGTTAATAAACCCCCTGAGAACTACCGGCCGATTGGTTAAAAAGATGGATACATCATTTATTGCACCAATGAGAGACATTGTTAGAATAATTGTATCCCTGATAAAGATGGGAGTGAAACATTTTACAAGCTGCATTTGAATTGGCTATTCATATGAGTACATCTTGTAATAAACCAATCAGAACCACTGTAAGATAGACAGGTAGACCCCAGGGGGTTAAATAAATCAAAGGTAATTAATAATTCAAAGTTTGAACTATTACTAAATAAACAGTAAAACTATACATATAAATATCTTGCCAATCCTTATTTTCATGCTTACGGTTTTGTTTCGAATCCCTCTCCGTTTTTCTGTTTTTTATCCAGGATATCTGTCATAACATCACAGCAACCATTAAG